>CM046877.1:118809053-118961553 GCA_025667525.1 Glebionis coronaria
TCCGGTAAAGGTTCATTGTTGTTGTTATTATTGTTGTTGAGAGGTGGATTGTTATTGTTTTGAGGTGGGTTATTATTGTTGTTTTGTACACCGGCCATGTCTAAGTCTTCGAAAGGCTCGGGCTCTTGATAAGACGTTGATCGTGTACGCATCACCTGCAAAAGAACTAACAAAGCAAACAAGAAATATTTTTGGTTTTTATGATTTTTTAATTTTTTTGGATTTTTCGAAAATTTTATATTTTTTAGGGTTTTTGAAATTTTTTTATGAAAAAGTAACGTTCACGGTGAACGGATCCCAAAATCCAAGTTCTCACAAAAAACTGTTAATCTTAACGAGAAGAGCCGGCAGCGGCGCCATTTGATACTAGCGTTTTCATTGGGTTCAAGATTTAATCTCGGAATCTTCTCGAATTGATTCACAGCTCAAAGTGGAATGATTGTTCTTGGTGACAAATAGGGGGTTTGGTTTTCTATTCTATTAAAAAGATAAATGAATGAAGTAAATAAAGATTTAACCAAAAACAGTCAATGAAATAAAACTTGAAGTAAAATTAAACAATTAAATGATAAAGCAGTAAAATAACCTCACTGAAGAAATGCTCTATTCGGAATAAAGTCCTTATGCGGAATAAGTGGTGCTATTCGGAATATATGACCATGCGGAATATATTTGCTATGCGGAATAAGATGGCTATTCGGAATAATATTGCTACTCGGAATAATGATCCTATTCGGAATAATGATCCTATTCGGAATAAATGGCTATGAGGAACAAAAGGCTTATTCGGAATAAAAGTATATTCCGAATAAAGGAAACTGATCCGGAATATATAAAATATTCCGGATAAAGGACACTGATCCGTGCTATTCGGAATAACTGGGAATGAAGAACAGACACAGCGAAAAAACAGGGAACACGAATTTATCAAAAATCAACCAAGTTTTTAACCAAATCTTAAACAAAACTAATGACAAATCATCTACTAACCATAAACATCAAATCCCAATCATAAAAACACAAAACCCACTAACTTTTGAAGATCAAAATCAATCAAACAGGGACTTTAAAATTTGAATCAAAGAACAAGATGAACAAGATGAAATGGAAAGATTATATTGATGATTAAGGTTTAAACAATCAAAGGAAAAAGATTAAACTACAAGATTGGTAAGAACAAGAATCAAAATCACCAAACACCCTAATGGTGTTGGTGATGCCTACGAACAAAAAGGAAGGAAAAGAAAAAAAACTAAAACTAAAAAAAACTCTCCAAAAAGTGTGAAGGGAATCATTTATATAGGTCTTCCATTTGGTTGGTGAGTGGGCTTTCCCTCTTTCTTCTTGTCTTCTCGTCTTTTCAGAAAAGTTGACGTTTTCGATTCTGATTCGGGATTTGTCGACGATTGAATTCAACTCGTCTTTTAATTTCTTCGTTTAATAGACTTGAGTTTCTTCGACATATGTAAATCTTCCATCTTTGGTCCTTTTCTTCGATAAATCTTCAAATAGGCCCATTGACTTCCAATCTTTTGCATCTCTTGGACAATAGACTTCGTCTTGAGTCTTTTTCCTCGATAAAACCCGTGCAATCCCATGTTTTCTTCAATATTCATCCGGTTGACTCTGAAAACACAATAAGCACAAAAACCACGCATAATTCCAAACAAATGATATTAAACACGCGTTTTGGTCTTGTTTTAGTAAGAAATAAGTGGTAAAAGGATGAGTGTTTTCACACCTATCATGGTGCTTCCCTTTCTCGCAGGCTGAGCAGGGTCTATCTTTGGTGAAGGTTAGAGAGGGAAGCCCAGCTACTAAATCATTCTTGGCCAGTCTGTTGATGTTTTTGAAGTTGAGATGGGAGAGTCTCTTATGCCATAGCCAATTTTCACTATCAGATGCTTTGGCATAGAGACAAGTGTTTGTCCCTTCTGGACAAGATGTCATGTCGATGACATACACATCCATTCTTCTGGGTGCAATTAGAACAACATCATCATTTTGATTGAAGATTGTTCCTTGGGTCTTAGTGAACAGAACTTTGAAGCCAACATCGCAGAGTTGACTAATGCTGATTAAGTTATGCTTCAGTCCATTGACATAAGCGACCCTTGTGAAGGTTATTCCATTACAATCCACTGAGCCATAACCCTCAGTAGCCCCTGAGGAGTCATCTTCAAAGACTACTTTTGGACCAGAATCCTTTTTATATCTATGCAGATATTGTTTAACCACTGTCATATGTTTGGAGCACCCACTATCCAGATACCAAACAGATTTCTTTAGATATTCATGCATAGATATAACACAGCCAGATTAGTTTCTAGGATAAACCCAATTTCTAGTGGGTCCATGTTGTCGCTGACCAGCGACATTGTTCTTTCTCTGGTTTCCTCCCCCTCTTTGGTTGCAGTCTCTGGGTTCATGACGCATACTTCCACAGATGTCACATCCGGGATAATGCTCGCACTCATCAGAGTGATGGTTGAAGAAGCCGCAGTACTTGCAGGGGGATTTGGTCTGTAACCCTGAGAGTTGTCTCTGGGTTTAGGCTCAGCTCTTCTTGAGGGCCTGTGAGGAGTTTTTGATATCATTTGAGTTCTGGTTCTTTGAACCGCAATGACCTCCTCATGCTCTCTAGAAGTGTGCTCAGTAGACTCGCATGTGATACATTTTGGTTTCTTTGAGCAGTCCTCAGAGGAATGATTCTTGAAACCGCAATGCTTGCAAGGTCTGAACAAAACTCTCCCCTTAGAGCTACTGGATCCTTCACCAAGGGAGTTAACAGATGGACTATTAACTCTGGGGTTGATTTGTTCTTTCAACCCCTTTACTTCTTCCATCAAGGTGAGGAGAAGTTGCTTGGTGGGTGAAAGCTCTTCAGGGGGAGGAGTGGGTTTGTTGGAGTCTTTGGCCACAAAAACCTTTTTGTTCGCTTTATCAGCGACTTTGAGAATTGAATTCCCAGAGGTTTTGGTTGGAGGTTTTGGGCCAAGCAAGGAATCAGATGGGTTAGCACCAGCGATTCTTAGTGGGGCTGGTACCTCTGATTTCTTGTCAAAGTTTTTCTCATCCACAGAGGTGGAAGATTGAGAAGAAACATATGAAAGGAAAAATTTAACATTGGGAACAGGTATATGGTTTTTATATCTACCCTTTCTCCCAATAGCCTGAACCACATCACCAGGTATGGATTCAACGACTATTTCTTCCACTGTGGATTGAGCCAAATTCGATTTTTCAATGGTTTTTCTGAGTTCTGAGTTTTCATCAGATAAAGACTCATTTTCAATGGATGATTTGCTTACTTCATTTTGAAGTTGATTAGCAAGATTCACAAATGGTTTAAGATTTGTTAATTCAGATTGGCAAAGATTTAACTCTGATATAAGACTATGAAATTTGTTTAACATGTTGGTTCTTTGCTCTTCCATAAAGTGGAGGTCAACCAAGGTATAGTCACTGACATGGTCTCTATCAGGACCTTCAGGCATAGATAGCATTCTTTGTACCTTTTTCATGGTGATGTCCACCCATTGGCCCGATCTTGCTTCACTTTTACCCACAACGGGTTCTTCATCAGCGACAACCATAAAGGCTCTGACGGTAGTGGTACCTTCATCCTCAGATGTGAGGGGTTCATCATCCCAGTCGAATGAGGCAGCAATCAGACCTTTTTCAGTCTTCTTAACATCTTTTTTCTTGGCTGCATCATCAGCTTTCTGGTTGAGTTTTAACAGCTCAGCTTTCAAGGCTTTGTATTTGACTTTGTAGTCCTTCTTCCCTTCTGAGTCAGAGTGAGAAGTTTGCTTGAAATGTGAGATGGAAAACTTCTTCTTGCTGCTGTTGTTGCTGGATGAAGGAAATCTTGGAGAGAAGGTTTTGTTTGACCAACAATCCTTCTGAAAGTGACCATTCTTTCCACAAGTGTAACATGACACCTTGGATTTATCAACCTTTCTAGCTCCAACTCTACCAGATCTCTTATAGTACCTCTTTTGGTCAGCTAGAAGGGCTCTGTCATGGAACTCAGCATGTAATTCATCAAGAAATTCGTGAGTGCTTCTGGTGTCCTCTTCTATGTCAGAGTCGTTGTCCTGAAAGGAATGGTTAGCAACAAGAGCTTTTGAACCAGTGATATTGGTGGTAAACCTGTCAGTCTCTGATTTGTAAATGGATTCAATTAGCCCTACTTCATAGTTATATCTACCAAACAGTTGGGCTAAAGTATCATTTTTTATAGCATTGTTTGATCTTAAGGTCTGATTTAGGCTAAGCCATTTTCTAGGTAAACTATTGACAAATGTAGCATTAACCTCAGCCTTAGGTAGAACAACTCCATTGTTTCCCAAATCATTCAACAAAATCTTAAGCCTAGTGTAAGTTTGTGCAAAAGTTTTTGTTTCCAAAGCTTTAAAAGCATTAAACTTAAGTCTAAGGGCTTGGATTTTGGTTTCTTTTATTTCCTCTGGACCTTCATACCCTAGAACTAACTCATTTCACATCTCCTTAGCAGAGTTGCATTTAATTATGGACTTCATAATGTTCTTGGGTAGGCAAGAGACTATGATACTTTTGAGTCTCTTGTCCTGGTTAGCCAGACGTCTATCCGCTGGAGACGATTGCTTAACAGGCTTCTTAATGGGTCTCTCAGGGGTAGAGGAAACGACCAGTGGTACATAGGGACCATTTTCTAGGATTTCTATCAAGAAGGGTTCTAAGCCATCTAAATATATAAGAAATTCACTTTTCCAGCTTGAAAAATCCTCTTCATCGAATGCTGGAACATTGGACACATGTGACCCCCCTCGAACATCAAGTAGTTGGGGAAGGTCATCATCATTATTACCAGTGCTTACAACTGGTGTAGGCATGGTAGTAGATGTGGTGGCCGGTGCGGTGGTTAAAGTGGTACCTAGACTGGTTTGACCAAAGGGTGGAGGAGGTATAGTATCAGCCATATTAAGATCTTGATTTTAAAAACAAGAACGGTTTATGAAAAGTTTTATAAATCAAACCGCTCTGATACCAATTGAAAGTCCCTTAATATGACAATTGTTGATAACTATAACTCTTATAACCACGAAAAACACAATGAAATACTTTTCAAACGCGTAATGCTTTATTAACTGTTATAAACAAAGTATTACAAAGTGCTATGAATACACTCTTTGAATGACAACACGAAATGAACCCTAGAACAAGTAAACTAGATTTGAGACTCAAGTTTACAAGGGAACCAATGAGACGCTGGTAGACAGTTGAGGGCTCAGCAGTTCCAAGGTGAGATAGAACTTAGATAGATTATCCAAGCACAAGGGTTGATTTAATTCTCCTTTCTCACTCATATTTATAGTGTACGAGGTTGCTTCCTTAGTGGGAGTAGTTGATACGTGTCACCTTCTGAATGGAAGAGTACACCGTATTAAATGCATGTCCAAATCGAGACATACCTTTAAACAACTTTAGGTGAACATTTCTGCCAACTGTTCACCTTTTGTCCCACTAGGTCGTACTAGGCTTTATCTTAAATCTCTTGTTTTGTCCCGCTCAAAACACTTGGTAGACTCTCCCGCCTAAACTATAAAGGATTGGACAACCTTTGCTTGTCCCAGACTTCTAGGGGTTTTAAGTGATCTCTGAGCATTGTCAACTCAAAGATCCTTGAACACCAACACATTCCTTCTACATCCCAGCTATCCATAATCGCTGGTGAGTATGACTTCAGATTGTCTTCGACTTCTCTGAAGTTGTCTTTGACTTGAATGTTCCTGGTGTGCCAGCTGAGGCTTTGCCTTCCACTGGTCTGGTCTCTGTCACTGGTCCTCTCAGCGGTCAGTAAAACTTAGTCTAATTAAACAAATCTAGACTGAGCCATAGTTAAAACTTTCATTGGCCTAACAGGGTATTCCTAAGAACTCTAATCATACTGAGGCTAAGATGAATGCCACTTCCTTTGCTGCTAAGACCTTTAATCAGAATAGGAGGGGTAATTCTAATACCCCTAATTGAACATCTTACAAGGGCAATGGATCCAAAAGTTACAAGGGTCCCAACCCTAATATTTTGTGTACTCATTGCAGTCAAATTGGTCGTACTGTTGATATGTGTTTTGAATTAGTTGGCTACCCTGCTGGTTACAAAAAAAGGGGCAATTCTCAAAAGCAATATGGTTTTAAGACTAATTTTAAGCTAATTGTGATGTTAAAACTGGAGAAAAACAGACCTCTACTTGTAATTCTCTAAACTCTTTTACCACTGAACAAATGCAGAAACTCCTTAACTTGATCAATGACTCCTATGGCCACACTCAGTCCAATATGACAGGTAGAATCTCTTTCTTTAATGCTAATACTTATTTTAGTATTAATTTTTCTAAGTTTTATTGTGGCAATTCTAAAATTTTTGTTAAAAGTTTAACTCTTGGATGGATTATTGATTCTGGGCCAATCAACACCTTACCACTTCCACAGTTGGTATGGTGAATGTTGTTGATATATCTAATCTCAACATTTCTGTTGGTCACTCTAATGGCACTGTTGCTATCATAAGTCACATTGGTGATCTTCTACTCTCTAATTATGTTGTTCTTCATGATGTTCTTGTTATGCCTGGGTATTGTGTTAGTCTGCTTTCTGTTAACAAGCCTATTAAAGATAGCAAGTTATTTGTGGGGTTTGATGAAGATAAATGTTATATATAGGACTTGGTCAAGGGGACCATTTTGGGGACTAGTAGTCAATCTGGGGGGCTTTATCTGTTTGATGACCATACAAATGTCAGCTTAGGTATTTCTAGTTCTGCTATGACCTTTAACCCCTCTAAAGACCTTTGGCATTGCAGACTTGGTCATCCTGCTGATCAAGTCCTCAATGCTCTCAAACTTGACCTAAATTTGACTAAAACCACTTTTATTGTTGTTTGTGAAACCTGTCATAGGGCCAAGCAAACAAGGGAACCCTTTCCCTTGAGTGATCACAAATCCTACAAAATTAGTGAACTTGTTCACTTGGATCTGTAGGGACCTTATAAGTTTCAAAGCAAGGAAGGGTACAAGTACTTCCTTAGTATTGTAGATGATTACTCTAGGGATGTGTGGACCTATCTTCTAAAAGGGATAGATGAAGTTTTTGATTGGCTTGTTCATTTCTTAAACCTTGTAAAGACTCAATTTAACACTAATATCAAAGTTAACTATAAGGTTCACACTTTGTTCTCCAATCTGGGTATCATCCACCAAACCTCTTGTCCTTACACTCCCCAACAAAATGGTATTGCTGAAAGGAAACATAAACACCTGATCAATGTAGCCAGGAGTCTTATGTTTCAGGGAGGGATTCCTATTAAGTTTTGGCCTGAATGTATTCTAACTGCTGTGTATCTGATTAACAGGCTGCCCTCTTCTGTCTTAAAAGGTAAATCCCCCTATGAAATGCTCTATAAGAAAAAACCTAACCTCTATCACCTTAAGTGTTTTGGATGTCTTTGTTTTTCAACTTGTCTAAATAATAGTGACAAGCTCACATCTAGGGCTGAAAAATGTGTTTTGATTGGTTATTCCTCCATTAAAAAGGCTTATAAACTTTTTTGTCTTGATAATAGAAGGGTGCTATTTTCTAGAGATGTGAGATTTTATGAAACTATTTTTTCTTTTAAGATGAAAAATAAAAAAGAAACTGATTTGGCAGATGTAAATTTTACAAGTGATGCTGAACTTTTAAATTTTTTTGATAATCAAAATACTTTAAGTCGCAATGATGAAGAGAGAGCTGCATCTAATGAGGATGGCAGGGCTCATTCAGGGGATGATCCAAGTGATGAGGACACCCCTAATGAAGATCCATCAACCCAAATAAATGACAATGTTATTTCTGAGGGCAACTTTATTGTCCCTCCTAACACTTCTAATGAGCATTTTGGCGATACCATTGAGGAAGGGGTTCAGCCTGTTAGGAAGTCTTCTAGACCCACTAAACTGCCTGCTAAACTCAATGATTTTGTGCTTGATAGTAAGCTTAAGTATGGTTTAGAGACGCATGTTAATTACTCTAAGTTGAACACTACTAATCTTTTCTTTGCTACCACTCTTAATCAATCTGTTGAACCCTCTACCTACTATGAAGCTGTGAAAGATAGTAGGTGGTTGAGGATATGAACAATGAAATTGAGGCCCTTTTAAGGAATAATACTTGGACCTTGTGTGATTTACCTGCTGGCAGAATAACTATCAATAATAAGTGGGTCTATAATATTAAATATAATTCATATGGTCTTGTTGATAAGTTTAAAGCTAGGGTTGTTGCTAAAGGCTATAGTCAAAAGGAAGGTATTGAGTTTGATGAGACTTTCAGTCCTGTTGTGAAAAGTTACTGTTAGATGTCTTGTTAGCATTGCTGTTTCTAACGACTGGCCTCTATTTCAATTTGACGTTAACAATGCTTTCTTGTATGGTGATCTTGATGAGGACATTTATATGAATCTACCTTTGGGCTTTAATTGCAATGATAAAAATAAGGTCTACAAGCTAAATAAGGCTTGTATGGACTTAAGCAAGCCCCAAGGCAGTGGAATGCTAAGCTAACCACAGTCTTGGTTGAGCATAGCTTTATCCAAAGTAAGTTTGATTACTCTCTCTACATCAAACAGAATGGGAATGTGTTTATTGCTCTTCTTGTTTATGTTGATGACTTTATTATTACTGGTAATTGCATTGAGGAAATTGAATCCTTTAAAAAGCTTTCTAAAAACTAAATTCATGATAAAAGATCTTGGCATAATGCAATATTTCTTAGGTATTGAGATTCTTGAAAATGCTAATGGAATATGCATGACTCAAAGAAAATACTACCTTGATCTTATTTATGAGTTTGGTTTGCTTGCTGCTAAACCAGCAACAACTCCTTTGCCTGAAAATTGTGTTTTGGCTGTTGATGAAAGTGAAAATGACAAATTACTAGTGAATATGTTTAAGTATCAAAGATTACTTGGGAGACTTATTTACCTTACTCACACCAGACCTGATATATCTTATGTTGTCCATTATCTTAGTCAGCACATGCATGCACCCCTTCAATCTCATCTTAAGGTTGCATTAAGAGTTATTAGATACCTTAAAAACTCTCCTAGGACTGGAGTTCAGTTTTATAAAGATACCTCTTTAAAGGTTTCTTGTTATACTGATGCTGATTGGGCAAAATGTCTCAAGACAAGAAAATCAGTATCTGGATACTGTGTTTTTCTTGGAAGGTCTCTTGTCTATTGGAAGAGCAAGAAACAACCCACATTATCCAGATCATCAGCTGAGGCTGAATATAGGTGTATGGCCAGCGCAACATGTGAAGTAATATGGATCACTAGTTTGTTGAGTGATCTCAGAATTAGAAACTTGTTTCCTGTGAACATTTATAGTGACAGTAGCTCTTCAATACAGATTGCTGCCAACCCTGTTTTTCATGAAAGAACTAAATATTTTGAGGTGGATGTTCACTTGGTTAGGGAAAAAGTTTAGGATGGTGTGATTAATATCATCAAAGTTGCCTCACTTGATCAAACTGTTGACATTTTTACCAAAGCTCATGGAATTAATCAACACTTGAAACTTTGTAAGCAGTTAAGGCTTGTGGACATGTTTGGCAGATGATATTTCTGTTCTCTTCCTTGTCAGATTGAGGAAGGGTTTTCGTTTGTGCAATCTTCCAAGTATATTGTTATGTTTTCTTGTTGTTTGTTCTTTTGTCACAGGCTTAAAGTTGATGGGCTTGTTTGGTATTTACACAACTCTTCTCTCTTGGGCTTTTCTATTGATGGGCTCATATGTTTGTTGGGCTTTGGAGTCGTTACTATCTAAGGAGTATATTACCCTAGCTTTCACACAAAGCTAGGGTTATCATTCATAAAACACACACACAACCGTTTTGGTGCTCTCTCTTTTCCCTCTCTCATAAAGAACATGAACCTTGACCTGGGAGTTTGATTATTCATCTTGTATAGTGTGTCTTGAGTGATCTTTTGTATGTGAGGAAGATCGGATCAACCTAGTTGGAACGATCTCCATATTTCTTTTGTATTTGTATGATTAGCATTCGTTTGAGGACTAATCTTTTCATTTCTGTTTTGTATTTGAATATTTAAATAAATATTACAAAGGAGAGGTTGATTGTGTGATAAACTTGGTATTCATGTTATTTGTTTCATCTTTTAACACAAATCGATAAAATTTTAAATAATAAATTTTAATTTATTATTTAAAAATACTAATAATAAAATTTAATCTGTTATTAAATAATCTCTCAATTAAACATGACTTAATAAAAAAAATTTACTGACAAACAAGGCCATAAAAAAATTAAACAAACATGCTTAAGAGTTTAACATGAGCATATAACACGATTTTAAACTACTGCTAGTGCAAACTGATTTTTGTTAACTGATTGAAACACGCATTGTCTCTTTCTCCAAGCGTCTGAATACACAAACAAAACCACACTCTCCTTGGCACCTCCATCAGTTTCCGGTAAACATCTTTTATGTTATTTCATGACGTCATCACATTCAATGTTACTATTTCATTCCCTTTGTACATAAAAATTCACAACTTCATTCCATGACGTCATCGCATTCAATTTCTTTATTTATTAATTTATCTAAACTAATACTAACTACTTGAGGCTAAAATGTAGAGTTCTTTTGATGTTAAGCTACGATGACGTCATCACATAAGTCTATCTATGCACATAAGCACGCGATTTAGTTATACATTTATTAATGACGTCATCATTAACGTCTTCATTTTATGATTTATGCGAATAGCTACTTTTAGGGGTGCTTGTTTCGGCTTATATTGCGGGCTTATGTCTTATTTGGTTTTCGGCTTCTTGTGGCTTCTTTTCAAACCGACAAGTTTTAAAACAAGCCACAAAACGTCATAAGCCCAAAACCAAATAGTCCGAAACAAAAAACGCCTTAGAATGTAGAGTTGAGTTTGTTAGATTAGTTTGTTACCGTTTAGTTTTAAGTTGGTTACATATCTCTAGTTATGGACTTATGGTTTCTTACATTTTCACGATGATCGTGTTATTTTCAAATTGTGCTTTGATGACGACATCATATAACGTGTTTGATTTAGACAAATAAGTACGACTATGATGTAGAGTTCAAGTTCGTTAGATTAGTTAGTTGTTGTTTAGTTACTAGTTAGTTATGGTTTGTTACATTCCCACTGTTGTATTGTGGGATGATTGTTTTAGTTTCTGATATTGAGCTCCAGATAAGTACGGTTATAATGTAGGGTTTTGAGCTTGTTAAAGAAGTTGATTGATATTTAGTTATCACATCGAGTGTTTGTAGAAATACAAGAAAACTACTTATACAAACAATATGTTGGTATTAAATTAACTTTTACTTCAAAAGTTTAATTTGTTTTTAATTTGAGCTTATAAGTTATAAGCTTATGTGTTTCCGCCTTATGCTTCATATGCTTTCTCGTCTTAGTTTGAAACTTTTATATAAGTTAATCATGTCATACTAAGCTTATAGATGCCATGAGTTTCAAAATAAGCCGAAAAAATGGGCTTATGAAACATAATATGAAACTACATCAGCTCATAAGCTAAAAAAAGCTTATACAAACATCTTAGGTTATATATGTTGGTAGGAAAGTTATTTTTATTTCAAAATAAACCCAGTTTTCGGCTTATTATGAAACTTCATGGGCTTCTTATATAAGCTTATGTGTTTTCAGCTTGTGCTTCATATGCCCTTTTTTGGGCTTATTTTGAAATTTTGTACTATAAGCCCAAAAAAGGGCATATGAAGCACAAGCTGAAAACACATAAGCTTATATAAGAAGCCCATAAGTTTCATAATAAGCCTAAAAACTGGGTTTCTCAACTCTGAATTTCTTTTTGCTGCATCATTTCATTTCACTAAATTTTTCTCTACCATATGTGCCCATAATTACATTCAATTTTTCAATGACAGGAATGGATGAAGAGTATCTCATACTGAGTGTAACAGATGATGAAGATGAATTAGAAGAAGATGAATACGAAGCCGAAGAAGATGATGACGAAGTTGAAGAAGAGGAATTTGACGAACTCGAATATGAACAAGAAGAGGAAGTGGATGAACTCGAGGAGATGACGTCACCATGGGTTTCAAGTTGGATGGATGAAGATGGTAAAACAGTTCAAGGGATTATGGTGATTGATGATGATCTGAAAAATCCAAAGGATAAATGTCAGTTTGATGATTGTTCTATATGTTATAGACCCGCGACTGGTCATGGAAAACATCAACTTTGGTATGTTGTTTAACAACCTTTTCTATCTTTATTACTAATTCTTAACTTGTGATTTTATGATTGTTGTTAATAAAAATGGTTAATCTGTATAAAGATTGGATTTTGTACTTCAAAAGGTAGAATTAAGCTTTATGTGAAATTGAAAACTTCTGTTGAGTTCGAGGGGGTGTTTGGGTAAGTGCTTCATAGCTTATTGTATCTCGGAAAAGCTCTTATGTACTTTCAAGGTTTTCAGGTTATCTCTTGAATTTGGGCTTTTGGAAAACACATAATCATTTAAGTGTCAGCTTACCCAAACACCCCAACCTATGTGAAGAAGAAAAAAGAAATGATTTGTATGGGTAAACTGTGATCGTTTCAAGGTTTTACCTGATTATGACCTTTTAATAAACCTGTGTACTAGAGACCGAACATCGGAAGAATCAACTTGCTTTGGGTCCTTACTCTCTTGTTTTTTCAACTACTCAAATGATTTTAGTTTGTCATCGGTCATACTAAAGACGATTCATATACCTTGAACATTTTATTTGTTGGGAAATACTGGATTAAAAGCTTCTAGCTTTGGAAATTTGATGACTCCTGACTTGCTCGTTATTTGTGTGATGGCTGCTGCAGTTCTCTTCAATGTGGACATATGTATGGGCTCTCATGCATAAAGAAATGGCTTCTTGGAAGCTCCTCTAGCGGGAAGGTAAGTCCACTTTGCCAACCATAATAATTTTAAAAGCTTTACCATAAATCTTGTCTTAATTAACTTTTATCAACAGTGCCCTCAATGCAACACCTTTAGCTCACAGGAGGATATAATACTTCTTTATCCACCTCGTGTTTGCGTTGCTGCTCATAAAAAGGTAATCAACCTCTTTGTTAAAAACTAGCCTTTAGTTCTCTGTAATAAGTCTGTTTTCAATCATAAACTGTTAATATCATTCATGCAGGCATCATCATCCACTAGACGCTTTCCATTCACCAATCAGGGTTATTACCAGTTTAAAGATTATGAAACGTCACGGATGATAGATGCATACAACCTGCAGATTCATGCAGGTACACTGCACTCTGATGACGTAGGGCATATGGCTATTGCTACTAAACAGCAACTTAATACTGTGAATCTACGGAAAAAGCTTTCAATAAAACGGGATACTCTATTAAAATGTGCTAAAGAGTTGGAAGAGCAGGCTGAGGAAATGGGACTGGCTGATGAATTGCGAAGGCAGGCTAATCCATTGAAACCTCAGATTGATGCCTTGGGACGCCGTGCTTCTGCATTGGAACAGCGTGTTTGTACATTGAGACGGAGGATTGATTCATTGAGACGGCGGAGTGATGCATTGGGACAACGAGCTGATGCAAGTGAGTCAAGGGTGAAGTTTTTTGTTAGCATGTACAAGGAGCATCGGAGAAGGCTGGCACAACAGAAGAAGAATACCCCGCCATGTGCTACCAATCACAAACGCTAGTATATCTACCATACATCAAACGTAAGGCCACATGGAATTAACCAATTGTAACAAGTTTCCTAGTTCATAATGATATTTTTGTGACTAGGTTGTTCAAAATGAATCATACTGATAAGCAGACATTAGCTAGTTTATATTGGTGTGAATGAGTGATATTGAATTTCCAGGAAAAAAAGTCACAAAATAGTAATTGCTGACATTATGTGAGTTTAGTGACGAAAACGTGAGTTTACTGACGAAAACGTGAGTTTACTGACGAAAACGTGAGTTTACTGACGAAAACGTATGTTTACTGACGAAAACGTATGTTTACTGACGAAAACGTAAGTTTGAGTCCACGTAGACATGCAACTTATAACTACGGGTAAGAACATTATGGGTAACTTGAAGTTCAGGTAAACAATAAATTAGTAACCCAAGTGTAAGGTTTTAAACTTTAGTAACAATTTGACCAAACTTTAATAACATGCGTGTATATTAACTCGACTTATTGGCGTGATACCCAGAGCGGTGCGCCAAGCTCGGACTAACGCCAAAAATCTACCAGCCGAGTGGTCGGCCACCAGTTCCGGTATGCTAGTTATTTGATGTTGGACGTGAAAGAACGATAATGCCCCTGTCGTTAACTTGTAATTGGATGTCAAATTGGTCAAAGGGCCGGTCAACCCAACTTGGACAATCACAGGGACTGTTATCGTAATTAAATTCGTTTTTAAGATCAAATGTGTAATTATGTGTCAAACACATGGACCATTATGTAACTAACTCGAGGTTAAATAGAGAGCTTTGATAAGTTTAGTATTAATGGTAGAATTAACGAAGCAATTTACATAAATTCGAGACCATAGTAACAAACTTGATATACAAGTATCACGCCTGTTTCCGATCATCCCACAAGTAAGTAATTATATGTCTCATTAATTTTAGTTGATGCACATCAACTGGTTATACAAATGCTTCAATCAAAACTACTTGTTTTTTTTTACTTCAAGTTAGTAGTTAGCGATTACATAGGAATTGGGAAATAAACCCCAACTCCTGCTTATACCCGGATAACTTTTAGCACCAGCCATTGTCCACCCCACAAGTAATAGCTCCGGCAACTCTCCTACCGAGAGGAGCAACACAACACCTGGAGTAAGACGAGCCAAGATTGGACTAATGCTCCAATGGTACTCCTGCTTATATTTTATTTCGTCCTTCCCGAAAGTCGATGGTGAGACTCGAGCAGGAAATTTTAATATGGGGGCAAAAAAATAAAATTTTGACCATAGAAAGGCAAAAAAAACTAGAATCCGAATAAAAAACTGAGTATTATAACGTAACAGTTAAAGATTTCTGAGTTACAAAGTGTTAAATGTTGGAATTTAATGTGTGAATGGGGGGCAATTTGAAATTTAAGTGGAGGGCATTTTAAAAAGCGCTCAAATTTAAATAAAAAATACACTACAATCTCTTTGTTTTGGTTGAGCTATGGGGGGCGCCGCCACCCCGTACTGGACTCGGGCCTCATAACTCTTTGAGGATACTGCCCCAAAGTTACCCGCAACCGAGCTAGCCAAGTTGGTTAAATCAAAATTAGAGCAAGAGACCCACCTTTCCACAAACTAATAAACTGTTGCCATGTTGATTTAGGCACAAATTTAGCCGTATGTTTAGGCATCTCAATCGTTTTCCATATGTTTATTATGTCACAATAAGCTTATATAAGTCACTAGTTTCAAAATAAGCCCATGAAACATAAACCGAAACCACATCAGCTGATCATAAGCTAAAAAGTAAGCTTAAACAAACACGTTAGGTTATATATGTTGGTAGGAAAGTAATTTTTATATCAAAATAAACCAATTTTTCGGCTTATTATGAAGCTTATCTAAGCTTATGTGTTTTTGGCTTATGCTACATATGCCCTTTTTCTGGCTTATTTTAAAACCTCTATATAAGTGTACTATGTTATAAGCTCATAAGCCCAAAAATTAGCTTAAACAAAGTAGGCAATCCAAAGAAACAAACAGTACACTATATGTTGAAGAAAAGTTAGAATGGTTAACATGGTTGCAAATTAAGAATATGCCACAAAGATTTTTATGTTAGCTTGTCCAACAATTTTCTCGTGAAACAAGGATAGACTGTAAGTTTTCAGGTTTCCCTGGAACAACTATACGATTTTTTTGCTTTTCTGTTTTCCAAATGTTTCTTTGCTGCTTATCAGTTTTACGGCTGTCTAGTAGAAACAAAACTATATCGAGTAATCAGAAGAATTGGAGTTTTAAACCAGCAGCCATATGAATGGATTTTTTTAACTCATATGCAAATAACTACTGGTTGTATATGGTACTGATTTGCGTCAATGATGGTACTGATTACAACAGTTCCAAGAAGTCCATCCTCAAATAATGGGCGAGGTTTAAATTCTGTCATCTTGAACTGAACTACATATAGAAGCAATACTAAGATTGGATAGGTGCCACTGTAGTTAAATTCGGCTTTGATATTTGTTGCTTGGGCCTTGTGGTTTTCTTCATGATGCAACTCTTTTTGCTTGTAAAGCCCTGTTAAGCGTTATTTGACATGTTTACTGACTTGCTTCATATCTGATGCCTTCAAAACGACCTGCCAATATATTTACATTTAAATTTATGTTTGATTTTATGAACACGAGGATGTGCAGTTTCTTAATAATGAAGGTACTTGTTTTGTTTTTCACTTGTTCAGAAGTTAATTTTCATTTTCACAAGTTGGAGTAGTTGTCACTGTCTCATTTGAAATACATATCCATTTTTTCTACTCTCCAAACCAATTTCAATTCTACGAATTTCTTTTCTCAGCGTCATTTGACTCAATTTCTCCCTACCAAACGTGCCCATAATTAACTTTTTTTAAACCAAGAATGGATGAAGAGGATCACAGATCGATCGAAACAGAAGATGATGATGATGATGAAGAAGAAAATGATGATGAATTTGAAGAAGACGACGATGAAGAAGAATTTGAAGAATATGAAGATGATGAAGAAGAAGAAAAAGAAAAAGGAGTTGACGAATTTGAAGATGAAGAAGTAGAGGAAGTGGATGAACTTGAGGAGATGACGTCACCATGGGTTTCAAGTTGGATGGATGAAGATGGTAAAACAGTTCATGGGATTATGGTGATTGATGACGATCTAGAAAATCCAAAGAATATGTGTCAGTTTGATGATTGCTCTATATGTTATAGACCATGGACTAGTCATGGAAAACATCAACTTTGGTATGTTTTTAATGACCTTTTCTATCTTTGTTACTAAATCTTAACTTGTGATTTTATTATTGTTGTTATTAAAGATGGTTAAATTGTTAAAAAAAAAATGAAGCTTTATGTGCAGTAAACTTCTGATGAGTTTGAGGGGGTGTTTGGGTAAAAGTGCTTCATAGCTTATCAGAAAAGCAAGGTGTTCGGATTATCTCTTGAATTTGGGCTTTCTGAAAACACATTATCGTTTAAGTATAAGCTTACCCAAGTACCCCAACCCAAGTGAAGAAGAAAATAGCAATGATTTTTCTTTGGTTATGTGGGTAAACTGTGATCGTTTCAAAATTTTACCCTATTATGACCTTTTAATAAACACTGTGTCCTAGAGGCCAAACTTCGTAACAATCAAGTTGCTTGGGTCCTTACTCTTTTGTTTTTTCAACTACTCAAATGATTTTAGTTTGTCATTGATCTTGCTAAAGATGATTCATATACCTTGGACATTTTATTTTGTTGGGAAATACTGGAACTGGATTAACAGGGTTCGAGCTTTGATTGCAAGTGAAATTTGATGACTGCTGCCTTTGTTGACTCGTTATTTTTGTGATGATTGCTGTAGTTCTCTTCAATGTGGACATATGTATGGGTTCTCATGCATAAAGAAATGGCTTCTTCGAAGCTCCTCCAGCGGAAAGGTTGGTCCACTTTGCTGACCATAATTTTTTTTATTGCTAACCATAATAATTTTATTGCTGACCATAAATATTGTCTTGATTAACTTTTATCAACAGTGCCCTCAATGCAACACAGTGAGCTCATATGAGAATATAATACTTCTTTATCCACCTCGTGTTTGCGTTGCTACTCATCAAAAGGTAATCAACCTCTTTGTTAAAAACTAGCCTTTAGTTCTCTGTGATAAGTTGGTTTTCAATCATGTTAAAACTATTATCATCATTCATGCAGGCATCATCCACTAGACGCTTTCCATTCACCAAACAGGGTTACTTACAGTTTAAAGATTTTGAATTGTCACGGATGATTGATGCAGAGAAACTGCAGGCTTATGCACGTAAGCTGCTGGCTGATGACGTAGACCGGATGGCTATTGCTAAAGCAAAGCATCTTATTATGGTGAATCTGGGGAAAAGGGTTTTGCCGGAATGGGAACCTCTACTGAAATTGTTGTTAAAAGTGTTGGAAGAGAAGAAGGCTAAGGAAACAGAAATGGTATTGGCTGGTGAATTCCAAAGGTGGGCTAATTCATTGAAACAGAATATTGATGAATTGAGATGCTTTACTTCTGCGTTGGAACGGCCTGTTTGTACATTGGAACGACGGATTGATGCATTGGGACGGCGCATTGATGCATTGGGACAACGAGCTGATGCATTTGAGTCGAGGGTGTATTTTTTCTGTAGTATGTACACGGAATATCGGACAAGGTTGGAACAACGGAAGAAGAATACCGAGCCATGTGCTACCAATTGCAAATGCTAATGTATCTACCATTCATCAAACGTAAGGCCATGTGGAATTAACCTATTCTTACAAGTTTCCTAGTTCATAATGATATTGTGTGATTAGGTTGTTCAAAATGAATCATACATTCATACTGATAACTGATAAGTAGGTATTACCCTAGTTTATATTGCGATCCTCTTATATATGGGAAATGAATGATACTGAAGTTCCGGGTAAAAAGTGATCAAATAGTAATTACATACATTATTTGCAACTGTAACCCTCGTGAATAGCAAACTGTGAAATCGAAGGAGAGCGATTTCCAATCTTGCACTGGAACTTAGATAGTGGAAGAGCTTACCGAAAGCCCTCGACCATTTTTTTACTTCTTATTACACTAGCTTTTCTGGTTATCTGTTATTAGGTCCATAGAATTTAGGTATATCCCTCGACCATTTTTTTACTTCTTATGTTGAGTTTGGACAAATGAGGGATGATACACTACTAAAGTACTTTCAAGACCTGTTGTAGAATCCGTCGAGAACGGGTTTTCATGGGTCTCTAAGTGGGGGGGCTCTCCATATGAAATCATATCGAGACAGGGGTCTTGATGCCTGTTTATATGGGTTTAGGTCTCCATACAGGGGTCTTGATGCTTGTTTATGTAGTAGTGATAGCTGGTATGCTATTGTGCATTTTGAAAAGGTAAAGCTGTTATTATGCCGAGTCGTGTTTTTGATACTGAATAGATATTTCAGGATGTAGAGGCTATCTAGTAAACTGTAAAAGGTTAGATCAGGAGACAATTCAGATATGAGATGCAAATTTAACAATCTGATTCGGCGACTTGAGTTGCCTTTGGGGCGGCTTTACAAGGCTCATTTAGCAGACCCACCCTAGAAACCGCAAAAATACAAAAAGATAACCTAAAACTATTTGACGTTGTTGAACTGCATTTGTACGTTGGTTTACACGATGGATAAAGATGTCTCCGGCAGTGGCAGACATACTTGAGACAGACCCTAAAAACGGCATACTTTTAATACTCTATAAAGAGCACACATCCTTTGACAAATTTCTGCGTTCGCCACTAATCTCCGGCCCTGTATAAGGACACTACATATTACTAAAACTTGAGACCTATTGCTAAACGATAACCCGGTATTAAAGCATTCGTTTTAAATGTCTCACATAGTCCATTTCTTCAAAGAATATTAAAAAAGAAAACATGAAAAAAACAAAATCGATAGAACTATAATCTTATGATAATTTTATTAAAAGTATAAGTTGTATTTTGATATTCAGCCAATCTTAAAGGGTAAGAAAGATAAATTATTTCTTTTGTTTTTCTTTTTGTATATAGTTTGGTTTGAGTTTGTGCAGGTGTTGATAGTTGGAGGACCTAATCTAGCAAGTTAATGAAACTCGCGTCAACCCTAGTCAAGCAGCTATATATTTATCGTTTTCTTGTTTTAGCCATTCAGTTGTTCTGTTAAGTTTTGTTATCTCTCTCACATTGTTAAGAGCGTCATTGTTACGATCTTGAGTTTGGTTATTAGTTTTGTTCAGACTGATAGTGTATTCTGATCTTGCTTGTAAGATCATCAATACGCTTTTGTTTTCATTCTTTTTGTTTGTAAGTACGATCAAAAAGCTAGGTATCACAATTAAAGTGATAGCCTAACGCAGTTTAATAAAAATAAAAGGGGAGGTTAGTTGATTGAATCATTCTTGATTCGTGTTTTTGTTAAAGTTTTACAAAATCGAATATGGTATCAGAGCCTATGGTTCTTGATACTTGGTTTTAACGCTTTTTAAACTCTGGATTTCAATTAGCTTCTGGTTAATTGAATCTCAAAAATTAGGGTTTCATAATTTTTGGGGGTTTTCTGATTTCTGGTGTTCCTTTGGGTTTAATTGGGTTCTTGTTAATTGGGTTTAATTTCACTCCTGGTAAGTTTAATTGAAGAAACCCTAAAATTCAGACATTAGGGTTTTCTTTCAATTTTGGGGGTTTGTTCTTTTTTGTTGGTTATCTGTTATAACTAACATTTCAGGTTGTTGTTTCCGCTGTGCTTTATCTGATTGTGGTGGGATCTTCTTGATCTCTTTGGTTCTTGGCGTTTGCTGCTTGTAGCTGCGCGTTTTTGTAACACCTCTCTTGCTCTCTCTTTAGATTGTTTTTGTTTTTGTTTTTAGAGGGTGATCTAGGTGTCGAAGGGATTAGGTAGTTTTTTGGAGGATTGGTTCAGTTTGCTTGTGTGCTTCTTGGTAGCTGTGTGTAGAGGAGATATAAGGGGTTTCTTTGTTTTATTGTGTGATATTTTTTTATTTGTCATCATGTCTGATCCCAAGAAGGGTGATCAGGGTGATAAACCTGTTAGTGATACTGAAACTGAAGATAATAATGAGACTGTCATTCATACTAATGACCCATTATACTTACACCCAACTGATACTAATGGGCAGCCTATTGTGAGTGTTAAACTAAATGGACCAGAGAACTATAAAGTTTGGGCTGCTGCATTTAAGCTTGCTTTGCATACTAAGAACAAATTGGGTTTTATTGATGGTACTTGTGAAAAAGATAATGATGATGTTGTTCTATCTGATCAATGGGATAGATGTAATGTTGTGGTTTTATCATGGATTCTTGGATGTATCTCTTTTGAGTTATATCAAGGACAATTTTTTTTAAAAATGCTAAAGATGTGTGGGATGAGTTTAAAGAAACTTATGATAAAATTGATGGGTCTGTTATCTATAATTTGCATTATAAAATTTGCTCTCTTACTCAATCTGGGTCTTCTTTGTCTGAGTATTATCATAATTACAACAGCTTATGGAGGCAGTTTGACTCCCTTGTCAATCTTCCTTCTTGTAGTTGTGATGGTGCTCCTCAAATGAAGAGCCATAATGCTCTTATAAGACTTATGCAGTTTCTTATGGGTCTTGATGACACTTTCAGTGTTGTTAGGAGTCAATTGTTAACTGTTGATCCTTTGCCTGATGTTAAATCTGCTTTTGCTACTTTGTCTAGGGTTGAGTCTCATAAGAACAATCTTGTTCATAATGGTAATGATAAGAATACTGCTTCTGCTTTTGTGGTTAAACCTAATAATTGGTCTAATAATAGAAATAATCAAAGCAGGGGTTCTAACAGAAACAATAATAATAAATTTGTGTGCGCTCATTGCAATATGAATGGTCATACTGTTGACAGATGTTTTGAGCTCAATGGATATCCTCCAGGTTTCAAGAAAAGAAATCCTTGAGGATCTAATGTTTCTAATAATGTCACTAGCTCTCATGGTAATAGTGTTGATCAGGGATCTGGGAACTCTCTTCCCTTTACTGTTGATCAGATTAATAGACTCATGACTTTGATAAGCTCTAAGCCTGATATTGGTGATGTGCATTCTTGTGCTGCAGGTATAGGTTTTGGTTCTACTCATGTTATAAGTTTTGTTACTTGTCAATTCTTTAACTGTAACACCAATATAAGTACTTATAGCACTTATATTGGTTGGATCTTTGATTCTGGAGCATCCCAACATATGACTTTTTCTATTGAACATTTGTTTGATATTATTGATGTTTCCAATTTAAACATATCTGTTTCTCATCCTAATGGTACTATTGAGCATGTTAAACATGTGGGAAATTTCAAACTTTCAGATAAAATTATATTAAAAAATGTGTTGGTTGTTCCAGGTTATAAGGTCAGTCTTATATTTGTACATAAGTTGGCCAAAGATGATAAATTTGTTGTGTCCTTTACTGATTCTAGATGTTTTGTTCAGAATTCTCATCAAAAGTCCCTTCTGGGGACTGGTAGTGAAAATAATGGACTTTACTTGTTTGATTCAGGTAGGAAATTTACTAATAGTGCTATTACTAAGTGCTATTTGTCTAAGTGTGTGTGGCATAACATACTTGGTCATCCTTCTTACCAAGTCTTAGCTATCCTTAAGGATAAAATCCAGCTTAATTCTACAAGTAATGTTCAGCCTTGTGATGTATGTCACATGGCTAAACAAACTAGGGATCCTTTTCCTCTAAGTGACCATAAGACCAAAGCTTTGGGTGATATTGTTCATCTGGATGTATGGGGTCCTTATAGAGTTAAAAGTAAAGATGGATTTAGATTTTTTCTTACTATTGTTGATGACTATACCAGGGTTGTGTGGTTATACATGCTTAGAGGCAAAGATGAAGTGTTTGATAAACTTGTTGAGTTTTTTAATCTAATAAAAAACCAGTTTGATGTTTCAATCAAAGTTTTTAGAAGTGATAATGGAACTGAGTTCATTAATCATAAATTTGAAAATTTTACTAAGATTAATGGGATTATTCATCAAACTACTTGTGTGTATACTCCACAGCAGAATGGTATAGCTGAACGTAAGCATAGACACTTGTTGAATGTTGCTAGAGCCCTCATGTTTCAGGGGGATTACCTTTGAACATGTGGCCTGAATCTGTACTTATTGCTGTTTATCTGATTAACAGTTCTCTCTAGAAAAAGTCCTTATTAAATGATTTATAAAGTGGAACCTAATATCTCTCATTTAAAATCTTTTGGGTGTCTATGTTTTAGTACTGTGCTGAATAATGTGGATAAGTTTGTTGCTAGGTCTGAAAAGTGTGTGTTCATTGGGTATTCTTTTACTAAAAAAGGTTATAAAATGTGTTCTTTTCAAGAGATGTCAAGTTTTATGAAACATTTTTTTCATTTAAAAATGATGTTTGTAAAAGTGATTTGATCTTTGAAGATCAGGGTATAAATAGTTTAAATATTTTTGACTTAGTAAACAAATCTGATGATCCCTATGATGAAATGAGCGATGTAAGTTTAAGTGATAGAGGTAGCATTTCAAAAGAGTCTGTCTTAGCTGATAAAGTATCTACTGATACTTCTACCATTGTTACCAGTCATTCTCAGGGGTCAGATTCTATGATTAATAAAGATCATAGTCTTGGAAACCAAAATGACTTAGGCAGTAATGAGGCTAATGATATAGATCATAATGTTGCCCTTAATGATGATAATTATGAGTCTGAGGGTGAGGATTTTATAGAATTTAATCAACTATTCCAAAATAGTCCAGACAAGTGTGAGCTAAGAAGGTCAAGTAGACCACATAAGCTTCCTGCTAAATTTGATAACTATGTGCTTGACAAAAGAGTTAAATAAGATATTAATATTGTGGTGAATTATAACAACTTGTCTATTCATAACTTTGTGTTCACTAATAACTTGAATAAAATTCATAAACCTAAGTCTTATGATGAAGCTGCCAAAGACCCTAGGTGGGTTGAGGCAATGAATGAGGAGATGGAGGCACTTAATAGGAATAAGACATGGGTTATAGTTGATCTACCTCAAGGTAGAAAACCTGTTGCATGTAAATGGTTATGGAAAGTGAAGTATAAGTCTAGTGGGGATGTTGAAAGATTCAAAGCTAGGGTTGTAGCAAAAGGTTTTAGTCAAAAAGAAGGTATTGACTATGAAGAAACATTTTCACCAGTAGTGAAAATTGTTACTGTCAGATGTCTTCTATTTATTGTTGTGCACAATTGTTGGCCTGTTTATCAATTAGATGTTAATAATGCATTTCTTTATGGAGATTTAGATGAAGAAATTCATATGAATCTACCTGAAGGATATGGGTCTAATTATGATAATAAGGTTTACAGATTGACTAAATCTTTATATGGCTTAAAACAAGCACCTAGAAAATGGAATGAAAAGCTGACTAGTGTGCTTATTAAAAATGGGTTTAGTCAAAGCAAAAGTGATGTTTCTTTGTTTACTAAGACTGAAAACGAGTCATTTGTTGCCCTGTTAGTCTATGTTGATGATATTATAATAACAGGGAACAATGAAAGTATCATTAATGCCTTTAAAGAATATTTGAGCTCTAAATTTAAAATCAAGGATCTTGGGAAACTCAAATATTTTTTAGGTATTGAAGTACTTGATAATGAAGCTGGTTTATGTCTTAATCAGAGGAAGTATTGTTTAGAATTGCTTTCTGAGTATGGTATGTTAGCTTGTAAACCAGCTAAATCTCCTATACCAGATCCTTCTAAGAAAAAGAAAGATCAAGCTAAATGTGATGTTGATGTTATTCTTGATAACAAAACTTGTTATCAGAAAATTGTTGATAAATTGATTTATCTCACATTGACTAGACCTGATATTGCTTATGCAGTTCATTGTCTAAGTCAGTATATGTATGCTCCTTATAAATCTCATCTTAAGCTTGCATTTCATGTTCTTAGATATCTCAAAGGGTCTCCTGGAACTGGCATATCTTTTAAGAAACATAATGATCTGAATCTTAATGCTTATGTGGATTCATATTGGGCTAAATGCAAAATAACTAAAAAATCTGTTACAGGATATACAGTATATCTGGGAAACAATCTTGTTTCTTGGAAAAGTAAGGAACAATCTGTTATAGCAAAATCTTCAGCTGAGGCTGAATATAGAGCAATGAACAGTGTTGCTTGTGAAATAATGTGGATTCTTAAGATCATGAAAGATCTTAAGATTGATGCTATGTTGCCTGTGCCTATTAACTGTGATAGTAGCTCTGCAATTCAGATTGCTGCTAACCCTGTCTTCCATGAGAGGACAAAGCATTTTGAAATTGATCTGTATTTCCTTAGGGAGAAAGTGTCTGCAGGTTTGATTAAAACTTTTAAAATCAAATCTGAAGATAACATTGCAGATTTGTTTACCAAATGATTATCTATCAAAGATCACAAATGGTTTGTGATAAGTTGAATCTGATTGACTTATATCAACATTCAACTTATAAGGGGGTATTAAAAGTATAAGTTGTATTTTGATATTCAGCCAATCTTAAAGAGTAAGAAAGGAAAATTATTTCTTTTGTTTTTCTTTTTGTATATAGTTTGATTTGAGTTTATGCAGGTGTTGATAGTTGGAGGACCTAATCTAGCAAGTTAATGAAACTCGCGTCAACCCTAGTCAAGCAGCTATATATTTAACGTTTTCTTGTTTTGGTCATTCAGTTATTCTGTTAAGTTTTGTTATCTCTCTCACATTGTTAAGATCACCATTGTTACGATCTTGACTTTGGTTATTAGTTTTGTTCAGATTGATAGTGTATTCTGATCTTGCTTGTAAGATCATCAATACGCTTTTGTTTTCATTCTTTTTGTTTGTAAGTACGATAAAAAAGCTAGGTATCACATTTGAAGTGATAGCCTAACGCAGTTTAATAAAAATAAAAGGGGAGGTTGGTTGATTGAATCATTCTTGATTCGTGTTTTTGTTAAAGTTTTATAAAATCGAATAAATTTGATGCACCTCAACTTCACTAGTTAGAATTTTGTTAAAAATTGTTATGCATGTAAGAAAAGAAATCACTTATAGACTTTATAGACTTATAGTTGCTAGTTTGCTACAAATACTTTTTGTACACAAGTACACAACTATCGAATAAATTTCTTATAATCCAATAAAATTAAATGCACTTGGCCGTAAACGAATTAAACGTTCGGTTAACATCTCACGAACCGTTTGATTAAAAGTTCGTTTATTTATTAAACGAATGATCAACATGAACATCATTTTACATTCTTTTAGTTAAATGAACGAAGATGAACAAAAGTCACATCCGTTCGTTTATGTTCGCAAACGTCCGATCATGTGTTCATTGACGTTTGTCTATGTTCATTTATATGTTTATGTTCGTATATCGTATCTTTTAACTGTGTACTTCTAAAACTGATATGTTTAAACAAAATAATACTTATAAACCAAAATATTACGCATAATTTGATAAATTTTATGTTGTTTTTCTGTTCATTTATGATCGATCATTTATGTTTGTTTAGTTTCTTAATGATCGTATATAAACGAACATGAACACCTCATTTTTTAATAAACCAACATGAACAAAAAAATATGTATGTTTAAACGTCCGTGTTCATTTATTTCTGCGTTTAAAGTTAAATAAAAGAACGTGAACAAGAGTCCACTCATGTTCATCCGATTTGTTTACCGCGTAGTTGCATTGTCAATCACATTTCATTTACTAGTTAATAGGAATATTTCAGATGGAGTTTTCATACTGTATTAGTTTTGGCACAATTCAACATTAAAGAGTTTGAAACCAACCCATGAAGTATATACAAAAATGAAATTGTGATGAAGTATAAAAGGAGTGTATAATAAGCAATTCCTTGATACATTAGGTACAAAGAATCATAATATCCAATTTTACAAATAATTTCTTGTTATCATAACACACATTAAAGTAATGCCCCATAGGAATATGGTTTGCACGTCTCAAGTAGTTCACATCCACTTCAATTTTTGGTCAATGCTATGCCTTATATATATAGATATAGACACACAAATGCAAATCATATTACTCAAATTCGATAGATTACCTTCAAATTTAAGTCTTTTGCGGGGCGAAAAACGACAAAACAGAAGATGAAGATGGCATGGTCGATGGTGTTGCTTGTCGCGGCTGCAACGATGATGAGCATAGCCGAATGTTGGGAGGAAGTTCCCAACAAAGGTGTTACTACCGGAGTCATACGTGTTGGTGGTAAGGTGCTTTGCCAGGATTGTACCGAAGGATGGAACGAATGGGTTAATGGTCATAAACCTATTGAAGGTATACAGAACATACTTTATATACGTGTTGATATGTACTTTTCTTTGTCTTAGACTTACATTTGTTGCTCTTTTCTTAGGTTGTGTCGTTTCTGTAACATGCATGGACGAAAGAAAAAGGATCACTTACTACGGAAGCGACAAGACTGATAAAGCCGGTGAATTCGAGCTTACCATAAACAAATACATTCACGGGAAGCAGATTAAGCCCGAAGGTTGCTTCACAAGGCTCGTTTCATCCCCTGACCCTATTTGCAACATCCCAACCGATTTTGCTGGAGGCAAGACTGGAGTGAAACTTGGTCGCCCAACCTTGGTGTACAGAGATATGATCAAACATGTCCTCGGCCCCTTCTATTACACCACACCTATGTGTGAAGAACCCGATACTAATGATGATAATGATGATCAGCAAAACAACTATTGATGTCCCTAATGTCCTGTAAATCGATTAAATGAGTTCTCATTTTCTTTTTGTTATGCTAAAAACCGAAAATTATATAAACAGGAAACCCATGTTTTTGCTATTGTTGTTTTATGACTTTATCAGTCTTGCGTGCTACCTCAAAAATGGTATTTCAATTGGCTACACTAGAATTGTAGCTAATATATTCCCTTGTTCATAAAGTATTGCTAATCCGAATGAGCTTAGAAAGTTAAAAGTACGTTGATATCCTGGGTTAGAGTTCAACATACTTGAAAAATCAGTACTCTCAATTGAAACCAGAGTAAGTATTAAACGCATGCTTATATCCAGATTTGACTTCGAATACACATTATCTCACAAATCTCCGAGAACCTGCAACCTTTTGATTGGTGGCCAAGTCATGTACCGCTAGGCCTAAGGCTTTCGGGTAACTAGTCGGATACCTGATTATATATGTGTTCCAATTTCTATCTCGGCTTAAGATATATAACTCGTCAAATATGAATCTATACTAATCGGTTAAACAAGTAATAACTTTCTTAATTTTGGTTATAAATCAGTTAAACATAATATAAGAACATTAAAAACTTCTTAAAATGATGGCTGCACCCATGAAGTCCTGAACCAATGGTTATGCACATACAGCCATATGAAGGGGCCCATTTTGCTAGAAGCTAAAACCTCAAGACTTGATGAGCCACACAAAAAACTATACTACACAATAACATCATCCAAATTTGTAAACCAAAAAAAGATACTACTACTATTTCTAACATCATATTTGCTCAGCCATAGAAATTATATGGCTGCAAGAGCAACACTATCCTCACCTTCACTTTCTCTCCTACCAGGAAGAGGTGACACCGATAGCAGAAACGGCACGTCTACCACCGTCTCTTGGTGGAAACCCGTCACCCGAGTTGGTGGTAGAAGCGTTTTACGTGTTTATGCAGCAGTAGAAGGAGAGGGTGAAGGAAGGCAGAAGGCCCCACCAGGAGTTGATACCAGAATTCATTGGGAGAACGAGGATGAAGGATGGGTCGGTGGCAGTAACGCCACTCGGTCAGTAGATGAAGAAGAGCAGAAGAAAAACCTGCTTGGTGAAAAATTCTCTGAATTGTTGAACAACTCTACTGATTCTCATTACCAGTTAGTATTCTCCATTCTCTCTCTATACCAACACCTTAACACACGCAATTCAACATGATCGCCAAAAAAAACAAAAGACTGACGTAGCAATGACTAAGATATCAACCAGGCATATACATATTAGTAAAAACGAACTAAGAGTCTAAGACATGCTATTTTGTGATGAAAATATACACGGGTATGAACAGGTGAAATTTTTAATTCATTTATCTGTTATATACTTTTTGTTTTATCATTCATGTCAACGACTCACCGATCAAACATAAAATAGCTAACATTAAACAAGTCAAACGGGTCGAACATGACACATCCTTCCTATAGTGTACTTTTAATTGCATACCACCTCCAAACACATCATAAATAAGCTCAAGTTATTATTCTAATGCTACAGGTATTCCTACCGATATTAACATACTGATTTGTCTTACAGCTGGATAAATATTATGTCTAGTTGAAACCAACAATACTCTGTGCTATAAAACTATTATGACCCTTACCCTGCCCAGTCGTATGACCAGCTCTAATATACATTGTCTGACTTGTATATCAACTTGTTGGCCTGGTTCATTAAGCATCATCAAAGCCTAAGTCAAAGCCTAAACATCATTAACTTGGCTCAATTTAGATTTTCTAGGTTTGCTAAACTTCTTGACTAATGGCAGATTCTTGGGGGTGCCAGCAGAAGCTGACTTGGAAGAGATCAAGGCAGCTTACCGACGGCTATCAAAAGAATACCACCCTGACACCACTTCTCTTCCACTGAAAACTGCCTCAGAAATGTTCATGAAACTAAGAGAAGTGTACAACGTACTGAGTGACTCAGAGAAGAGAAGGTTCTATGACTGGACCTTGGCTCAGGAAGCTGCAAGCCGGGAAGCCGAAAAGATGAGGGTAAAGTTGGAAGATCCATACATGAAAGATATAGAAAATTTTGTGTCAATCCCAGACATGGTTGACAGGCTTGGAGGGCGGAACATGGAGCTGAGTGACCAAGCCAAGTCGGCTCTTACTTTTGATATTCTTATAATCGTATTTGCAATTTGTTGTATCACTTATGTGGTTGTTTTCCAAGAGCCTTATTAGTAGTGTGATTGTGCATACAAAAGGAACAGTTGACTTTTTAAAGGTCAAACATACTGATATTATAGCTTGAAACTGATATATATACAATAAACAATTTAAAACCATCATTGTTTCGTTTTACAAGTTTAGTACTAAGGTTAATACGCTAGTTGTGATTTGAAACGTCTAAGAACATGCAATATATACAGAAATAGTGAACTCACAAACTACTTTAACCTGCCAAAGACACATTGGTCGCGAGACGAGTGAGGGCCCGCTTATGGTGAACATTGCGAAGCTTCTTGTATCTGTTTATGAAAGCAGTGAGATCAATCTCTTTATCGAGAAGCTGTTGGTGGAGAGCATCTGATTCCTCTTCTGACTTATAAATTGACTCTGAAAACAACCATCACCATTATAAGTACAATACCTAACATATATGTGTAAACCTTTTAGTCTTTTACTACCAACCTACTGAATATGTTGGTGTCGCGATGGGTTTCGGGTTAAAATGGGCTATTTTGTGTACTTGTTGACCCGCCAGCTTTTTTTTGTAACATTTTTTCTTATATAATTCATGTGTTAATCACGATTACAAAAAAACATTCATCCACATCTTCGAACAAAACTACACAGGGGTTGTATGCATTAAAAGAAACATGGGCAGCACTTTAAGCCGTTCGACCGTTCCATTTGTAATGATATGATATACCTGTTTCACTCTTTTGAGATAAACACAACATAAATTGGTTGAAACTGTACAATTTATCTATTGCCTTCAAACAACTTTTTTACCAAAAGGAGGACATGTTTTCCTTCAACAAGATTAACATAACATCATTTTGCTAATAGGAAATGTGTCATGTCTGTAATTTTTCGGGCAGCAGAGGAAGACCTGTTGGGTGCTTTTTAACCAAATATATGCATTTCTGGAAACATCTTCCCTCAATGAGGCAGCTTGTCAACATTATAGTAAAGGCCTAGAGAATTAAAGGGTATATTATCGAGTCATGTTCTTTTAGGCCAAGAAGTGCCGGGTGAAGGTTGCAATATGCCGCAAAGTGGCCAAATAAGTTACTCAGTAGTAGAGGTGGCAAAACGGGCGGGCGGGAAAGGGCGACGGGCAAAACGAGCGACGGGCTAAACGGGCGGCGGGCTAAACGGCGCTGGCTAAACGGGCACGGGTAAAACGGGCGGGCTAAATGGGCGCAAGCTAAAACGGGAAAAAACATATAAAAACGTAGAAATAAAAAACAAAAATACTTGTTTGAAAGCCGGGGATAAAAAATTAAATATAAAAAATCCGCCGGGTTACCTAATTAGTACTAGTATTTTACATGTGCGCCCCTTAAGCCCATTTAATTTCATACATGTGCGCCCGTTTAGCCCATCAATAATAATGAATGGGCAAAAAGTGCCCCATCCTTTTTTGGAAAGTGCCAAAAAGTGCCCATATAATCAAAATGGGCAAGATTTGCCACCTCTACTCTGTAAGTCAGTAGCAATGTTGAATTTTCTTAATTATACTGTAAAATATTTTCAGGGCATCGTCTAGCCTGTTCCTAATGCCAGTAAGAGGAAAAAGTGTGACGAAAAAATCATTTTACATTATAAAAGAGGACTTAGGGAGCTAAAGAGGACTAAAACATGAAGTATAACAGCATGAAGAGTTTTGTGAGAAATAAGTTATTTTACCTTGCAGACGATGAAGCAGCACTGCAGGAGAGTAAAATCTGAGGATTTCTTGTTTCTGCTTTTCGAGCTCGTTAAGCTTCTCCCTAGCAGCAGCCAGTTCAGTGGCCCGAATTATCTGACACTATACAAGACAAAAAAAGGAATATTTCACCAAGGATCAACACCCTTTCGAAATGTTTTGGGAAAAGAGTAGAGGTCGGATGACCGGTGTAAAGAGGTCATTTGTAACTTCATGTCCAACTAGTTTGCTCATAGTAATCACAAAAATCGGAAGTATTACAATTAGAATCTAAACTATTGAGCAAAACGATCAAGAACGTTTTATGCATTGGAAATAGACTTAATAGACTTTTAACGTGGAAGAACCGTTCTGCACATTCTGTTTTTTAGCTATGCTTTCTTATTTGACCACTTTGGGTCGTTTGTTATAGAATAAGACCCAAATTTGAACCATTTATACATAAGAGTGAGAATGCCACCTCTAGAGAAGAATAGTACAAGGCACATGAAAAAACTAACCTGGTTTCGCAGCTCCCTGATGTATGGTTCTTTTTCCAAGTTGTTTACTGCATAAAAGAATCATTATGTTGACAAGTGATGTTAACTATTTTTCTATTTAACTAAAGTTCTGCTTATGAAGGATTAATGAGCATATAATGGATAACTCACTTGCAAGCTGCATAGTTTCATCTCGCAAATCGTTTCTCAGCTGAAATTAAGAAAATGGAGAAAATGTATGAGGCTCAATGCTAAAAAAGGGATATTCAGCTTACTTTTAATTTTCAAAAAGCTTGGTTTTTACAAGGCTACATAAGTACTTCTATCTGAAACTTGTAGTGTCTGACTTGGCACATAAGAAAGAAGTTTGACTAAATCAATAGATCAATTCGATTGTAATCGTGAAAGCATACATTTAGTTTAACATGGAACCATTTAGAAAAGCCAATTTTTCCATTCTGAGGCGACGGGGTAGAAACATATTAGATCATGCACAGCTTCAACATTTGACAACATTATTAGCACAGCCCTATAAACAACTGAACTAAATAGGCAAATACGTTTTACAGTTTTGTAGGAGTAGCAATCTCAACCAGTTTATGTGAAAATTTCTCCTCACATAATCAGCTGCCTAATCGCATATTTTATCAAAAAAGTTACTGTAATATTAGTTTTCACAAAAAAAATGTTAGCAGGCCAACGTAACCCATTTGACCCGCTCAAATAAGTTTCCTGTTTTTACCTGGACCTATTTAAGCACATTATCCAACACAACTTTCAGACTAGCCTGTTTCGTCATCTATATTGTTGTATTTCGTTGTTCATACCTTTAGGCGTTGGTTCTAAAAACTGCCTTGCTGACCTTTTTCTAATACATAGGAGAGCATGTACGTGAACTATATATGTCCTAGAATCCTAGGTAAGCCATTTAGTCAATGTTTACTATCGGACTTCCAACACGAAATATATTTATCTAATTAAGATTAGCATAACTATCTAGTTTGTATTAGGGCAATTCACCGTCATCCGTGTTAAAAGGTTACATGGCATATAATTATTCTAATAAAAAATATAGCTCAAAGTCCAATCAGCAATCACAGCTAGTGCAAATCAACTGTCTTTCGTATTATTTCTTAGGGACACAAGGCGAAATAGTATAAAATATGTGAATAAACAACAAAAGAGCATTAAACTACAGGAGTAGCAAAGATGACCTACACGAATCTGAGTTTGGACCATGTCAAGCGAAAGTAAAAAGTGCTGATATGCCTCTTTATTGGACAAAAGTATCTGCAGCTCGCTAGCACTACAAATTTCATCGTCAAATAGGAATCCACGGTCAGTACACAATTCAGTATTTACAAATCATTACGAAGATCAACTACGCTACAATCTATTTTAAGTAAGGAAAAGTGCATGATATCTCAATAACTTAAAGCAAACGAGCAAACCTTTTGTCTTTTAAGACATGGATAATCCCAGCAGCCTCGGGTGGAATACGGGTTAAAGGCCTATCTCCGTATGCCCGTGTATGATGCTGCTCTTGAGAATCCCTTCAATGAAATAGAGTTCAAAGAAGTTAAAAAAAGGAAATATCATATGAATTCTATCTTTAAGCTGATAAGGGATATTAGATAAGATTTTAAGAGGGTGTTTGGGATTACTAATTTTCTGCTTATTTTAAACAAATGAGCAGTTTAGAGTGTTTGGATAAAGCAAATTGCTTCCGCTTATTTTGACAGTTTTCACAGGTTGGAACATACTTATTTCAATGTGGGTATCTGAAATGCAGCATATATTAGTTTTTCCCCCTCAATAAAAAACGGATACCATAAAAGGTTTAAAACATGTATAGTTTTTTATTTTTTTTTTGCGCGTAATGCAAAGACTATTTTCTCTATTTTAAGCTTGGTATCTGATTCTCCTTATAACCAAAAGCGTAAGCAGAAAAAACGAACAATCTCAAACACCCTCAAACTTAAATACCATCACTAATTGCATAATAATCTTTAACATGGGCAACCATCATAAGGATTGTTATAGCACAAATTATACATAAACTGATAAAAGGCGAAACTTTAACTACTCCAATTTTAATGTATCAAGTGTTAACACATTTAAAAAACTCAACAAAGTTAAGAAAAACCAACTTAATCCATATGGGTGTCACACCAAACAATTAGATTCATCTCATACTACATAAATTGTGTTTTTTTCTACTAATTGCATAAAGATAACCATCTCCAACGTGTCCCAAAGGTCTCCGAAGACCACACTTCAAACCCCGATGTAACTAGAGAAAATCCTGGAAATTGCCATCGGAATATCGGTTTAGCCGCGTACATCATAACCAAAAAGACTCAATTTCCCCGGGTAACCTAAAAAGGATCCTTCTCCGCTAATCCGCTCTTAAATTGCATAAAGACCTTATAGGTGTTTGGGATTGCTTATTTAAGTGCTTATCTGTTTTTTTTTTTCAGTACATAAGACAATTTTGGAGATTTGGGTAAAATTGTTTAGGTGCTTAAAAATAAGCAGTTTAAAATACGCAATCCCAAACACTTAACCATCTCCCAATCCACATAATATGTTTTTTTGCTTATATGGGTCAGTTTATAATACCAATAAACAAACTAAAACATATACGTATAAAAATTGAATCTTTATGCAAGAACTTCAATAAACTACATAATTAAATAAAGATAAAGCAGGTTACCAGAAGGATGGAAACATGACTTTAATTCTTGGAAATTGGGTGAGTGCAAAGTTTCAACTTCTTTTTTATATTCTTTAATTAATCCATCATCTGAAAATTGCTGTATTCTTTTCTTTCTTGCTCAGAAAAACATGAGTATTTCACTTTAGTGGGTCCCATTCAAAAAGGGATAATTCTAATATAAAATTGTCCGATTCACTTTGATAAAAGAAGGGTAAAAGCTATATAATATCAGTGACGACTTTAAACACTTATTAATTAATCTCGTGACTTTACCATTGTATTTTTAAATTTGTTCTGACTATTCTAATATTACATTAAAATAACTATATTACCCTTACAAATAACTAAAATATCCTCCATTAAAAAAATGAAACAATCTTTTGATAGATTGCTTATGTCTTTCACAATAAGTCAAACCTTAAAAACCTAAATTTCTACGTTTTTCAAAAGTTACAAAATCACTCCCCTCATTAAAAGAATTCATTACATAACAACCATTTTCAATCTCCTCACATTTTTATAAACATTTCCTTTTTTTAACTTTTATTTTCATTTCAAGATTCACATTTTCTTTATCATTTTCAATAATAAACAAAAAAAAATGAGCACAAGAGAACTTCTTTCGGTTGATCCAATTGAGCTAAAATTCTGTGATATCCGTGAAAGTGCCGTATGATGCTAAGTTATTGTCTCAAGAGTTGTTCAGTATGAGCATCTCTCTTAAGTTGTGGCTCACTTGTAGATGTGAGATCCCGAGCCCAACGTCATTTATTTAATCCTATTTTACGAATATTTTTGAAATTTTTAAGAAATTTCATTTGTTATATATTTGACGGTTTAAGTTGAAACCGACGTTTACGGTCGTAATTTAACGTTTGACGATTTAAGAAGAACCAATAACGACTACGATACCGACGAATGCCCAAAATTTACCTTTTATTATCGATTGATCGATATTTGAGTTTTTCGAGATTTTATTTTTATTACGTGTTAAGTCGAGTCGGAACCATGTGTATATTCGTTTTGTGTGCGTTTGAACCATTTAAAAGTATTTTCAAGTGTTCGGGGCGAAACCCGACTCCCGTAAATTTTCAAAACCGACTACTAACTCATTCTCGCTCTTTAAAAATGGTTGTTTATTTACAAGGCCAAAAGATAGCCAACTTGTCAAAATTAGCTCCTCCATTTTTACAAAAGGAAGAACTACACACACACACTTCATTTCTATCTTCCAAAAATTAGGGTTCATCCCCTCTCTCTTCATCACCGCCGGCCACCACCACAAAACCACCTCCACCACCATTTTTTTGGGTTTTTGGAAAAAGCAATCAAAGACCCATCCTCCTTTCCTCTTTGTAAGTCTTTTCATCAATTAAAAACACACATGCAACAACTTGATTTCTCCAAGAATCAATGGTTTTTCAAAAATACGTTTTGATCTAATTAAAGCATGAATTTGTTTAATTGGTGTATTGATAATGTTAATTAATCCATAAAACAAGATGGGGTTTATGATTTTTGGTGTTCCACAGCCCCAAAAGCCACGAAATATTGGGGTGTTTGGTGGGTTCAAGGTGTTTGATGAAATGTGTTGTGGGGTTGTGTTTAAAATGGTGTTTTTAGTGTTTTTAAATTGTTTAAATACATTGCATGTATGATTTAGGACTTGGGTTTTGATTAGGGTTTGATGTTCTTGGTAGTATAGGCTGTTTAGGGTGTTTGGGAATGATTATAAGTGGTTAGAATAGGTCTAGGTAATGGTGGAATGGATTGAAAACAAGTAGAAAGGTGATTTTGAATGAGTCGTTTTCAAACAGATTGTTTAGGGCTATTTTCGTGGTTTTAATTTTTGGTCCAGGTTGTGATTGTAGGATATAGTTGTAGTGGTCGTCGAGACGCTCGTTTCGGTATAAGATAGAGCTTTTAACTCCAAACGAGTCAAAAGTTATGTTATTTTGAAAATACGTGTACCAGGAGATGAGAATCAACACAATCCGAATTTGTGTTTGGTTTTGGGTCAAATCCCGGGGACCATAGATAGAGTTTGGTAAATGTTTGAAAGTTGATTTTTGGTCTCAAACCTGTGTATTTGAGTCTATTATTAGACTTAGGTGTCGTAGAGGTCAATGGTATATTTTAAATGGGTCAAATGAGTCCGACTTGGTCAAAGTGCAATTTCAGTCCGAAAAATGTAGGTTTAGTAATGTGTTGAGTAACGGGTCGTAAAAGCAAAAACTTTTAATGGGATTAAAAATGGGTTTTCTACAGGTCTTAAGGTATTTTTGAGAATTTTCTTAATTTTTATAACAAGGGTTAAGTCTAGTAAAACAGCCCATACTTTTGGTAAGTATCGGCAAAATCGTAAAATGGATAGTAACTTTAATTACGTAGGTAAATGGTATAAGTCTAGTAACAACTACTTGTTTGATTTTGGCGTGAGTTTTCATAAGCATTGAGTGTGTTGCATATGCGTGTGTTAGTACAATTATGTACGCGGTGTATTGATTTGGTTTTCGTACTTTGACTTTTAGGTCAAGTGTTTGATTTTCCCGGGCATCCACGTCGTCGGTGACATTTCTCGTTACGTCTTCGCTAGAACTACTACTACTACGCAAGGTGAGTCTATAGCCTCGCTCTTTACTTATTTCAAATGTTTTACCCGCGAGGGGGATACATGCTATTTGAATGAAAATGAACATAAGTCATGAATGATTGTTGGACCCGAATGTTGCCTTGAAATTGTGTTGAGTACCTAGTTGCAAAAGGCCCTAATTTCATGAACTATTAACTATTGTCTTGCCCTTGCGAAGGGGGAAATAGCCGCTTATACAAAGTGATAGTACTATGGGGTTGACTACCCTATCCGAGACGAGGGCTAGTACGTTGATACCCCCTGCGGACGGATAATTTGTGATAAGAGATAAGGTATAATTGCAACTAATGCCTTTAGTATGGGCACTGGTTTCATCTGAATCACGCCGGTAATTATTACGCGGGTGATTGAGTTAACGGATTAGTGTCATGAGCTTAAACACAATTGTCATATCCTTGAATAATAGATTGTTTGCGCGACAATGCTATTGAATGATCATGATTGGTTTTTAATACTTATGTTCAACTTATGATTTGATAAACCTATAGATTCGCTCAACCTTTGTGTTGACAGTTTTAAGCATGTGTTTCAGGTAACCAAGATTGATAGCCGCGGAGCATGCGAGGATGGAAGTTGTTGTGGCTTGGCGGTCTACTTGTTTTTCCACCCTATTTAACTTAAAACTCTTTTATTATTCTGTAATGTGAGCAAAAATGTACTTTTGGGTTGAGATTCAGTGGGGACCTAACGCAAACTCTGTTTAGTATTATCTTGGGATTTGGAAAACTGTAGACTTGTATGATTTTAATAATGTTTAAATTTATGTTTAATCTTTTACGTCTCTTGAGTCGTTTAATATAGCTTATGTGTGATGATAACTACGTAGCACCCAAATGTTGTAGTTCCGCTGCACATAGCATTTGTGAGGGTGTTATAGATTGGTAATCAGAGCCATGAGTTATAGAGAACTAGGTCATTTTGAAAAATCCTAAACTATAACTTTTGGTGTCGTAAGAAATTGTCCAAGCACACAACTATCCTTCATGGCTCCGGTAAGAATTCTTTAGCATTGCTTTATATTTTAGATGTATCCCTCAAAACTGACATGAATTCTCTAGTATTTAGTAATTAAATACTATGATATATATTAAGATATATTGTTTTGTACGTTGAGTACTTATTATCGTAATTTACAAATTCCTGTAAGATTATCTTATATGTTGCATGTAATTGGCATAACGGGCTACATTGCATTACATGGCAACACCGTGTTGTAATCCTACGTGTATGTAGGAATGGTTGTATGTATAAGTATGTATATACTATGGTATTTAAAGGCATTGCACGTGAAGCAATGGTCCTTGAGTGATTATCGTACATGTTATAATGCGGTTTTGTTGAGAATTCGGCCTCACCGCAAATTATCAATCTTGATAATTAATTTATTGTTCGGATAACCGAATATGAACCTCGTTTGATACTCTAGATACGTAAATAACGCCTCGTAACATATTGTATATTGACTTGATCGATCTCGATTGTCGTTATCACACCGTTATGTGTCATTTTTGGGACATCTTCTTTTTGAAACGTAATTTACTTACGTATTACTTTATTTCCTTTATTCCTTATGGGTTTGATATGTTAAATGGCGTAACTATAATATAGACGAAGTATAATCAACGATGCGTACATCGTAGCGACGAATCACATGTGTATGTTATAAGACGTGGTTGAGGCGTGTCCCCATTTAATCGTTGTTTACTATTCTCCTTGAATTTTAAGATGTGTTTTAAAATATACTGGCGTTGTGATCAATCGCGATAACTTGGAATTTGGTTGGTTTTTGTGTTAATTTTGTGGAGTACGATTTCGAGACTCATCCGAGGCCGATAAAACATTTAGTTGACATACGTATTCTCGTTCCATTTATTTCATTTTGTTTTGTTGTTTCATTATTTTGAAGTTAATATTTTACATGACGAGGTCCGGCATTTGTGCGAGTTAAGTAAACATCGAATTTTGTTGATTGAATGATTTAAACATAAAGTGTTTTACATATTAAATAAAAGGTGATTGAAACTTTTGGACAAAAATGACTTATGATGTGTCTTGTAAAACGTAAAACTCTTATAGAGAGTAAAGTGACAAAGTGAAATTATTTTTCCTTCAACCTTGGTTGGTATATCATAATAAGTGAATTATATTACTCGTAAAATCCTTGTTTTATATATTAATAATTTGATACTAGAAGCTAGTGATGGATTTGTCAAGAATTTGTTTAATATAATTTGAAAAAGGAGTTTATAATAAAATTTACGATATGACTGTTGAGTATATGTAACTTGGATTTAGTATGAATTAATTTTCGGGTCAATGTAGCAAACTTTTGGCGTATCTTGTAATATAAAACATGAGTAGAAGAATTGGTCATGTATTTTGGAGCTAAAAACTTTGTAAAATTGGTTTTATTTTAAACATAAGGTTATGTTTACGTATGCATTGGTGTAAACTAGAACACGTTACTTGTTGTAGGGAATAAAATGGGATAAAATCGGAATATACACTATAAGTGAAAAATTCTAACGCTTGAAACAAATTATTAAATATTGATGGAACGTTGTTTTATTTCCGCTGCGAGATGTGTTAATGTTAAAAATCGTTTGATAACGGGCTAAGGATTAAAAGTTGAATTTTCCACATTTTAGAATTATTGAAATAAGCATTTCTGATTAATTATTATCTTATTATATTATTTTTATTTTATTTTATTCAAGTCTCGACTAAAATCAGTAAATTTATCCGAGATAACACTACGTGAAACGTCTTTGACGCCTGACTCGAGTCGCGTGAATAAAACATAGCATACAAATTTTAAGGAAGACATGTGTATAATAAATAGTCAAAGATTGATTTTTAAGAGTTAATTGGACTAGTTTGAGTCATGATTGATACTTGTATATACGTAATGAGCTAAGTTGTAATAATAAAAACGTAAAACTTGGAAAATTCTTACTATGTACGTTTCTGGTACTTAAGATATGAACATTAATGAGATTTTGACGCGAGTATCGAGATTTTCAAAACTAATGATTTTACCAGTTATAATAACCGAGTCACCGAATCAACTAATGTTAGAAATTTTCTTGCAACTGTAATTTTTCTAGAAATAAAAACTTTGTATAGATTGAAACATGAAAGGGCTGAAATCTTTAATGGGGTAACACGAATTAAAAATGTGCAAATGTTCGGTTTTACAATGTACCAGGTAACAGTAACTAGAAAATGCAAATAGACTACCCAACAAACGAATATTTATATTATTTTCTTAAGATGTATATGTAATGTTTTGAGTCACAATGGTTCGATCGTCCGACATCCCTTCTTTGATTTTATGAGTCTGTATTTGAACTTGAGTCGTCATGTGACTGTTCATTTTAATATTTTCCATGATATGAAACCATTATTATTATATTTATTTTAAAAACTACTATTTCGCTAGTACTTGATGATGAGGGTATGTCACCCGGTATATTTTGTCCTGTTCATGGACGTTGTGATTTTTCTTCTTACGGTTAATGGAACCTAAAATTATGTATTTACTTGAATGATACTATAAATCTTCATTAAATTGGTTGTTTATTTACATCGAACAAAAGCGAGGAGGCGAATCCGCTTTACCAAATTGTAGAGCTGAAAGAACTCGACCTTCCAGGTGAAATTGATTCTATTCGACCAAGTGATTATTCTCCTCTTCCCGTATACCCTTGGTGGAATGTGTGTGCAACTTGAGACGAGGGGAATTATGATCGTTGTTTTATTTTTGACGCTTGTGTTGATATTTAATTTTTACTCTATGTATTCGTAGATTGCCGTTGATTGTTCTGAAACTCTTGTCATATCTTCAAAGTATCTTCATTTCTAATGTAGTTAATTTCAGTTGGCAATTATATTGCTTGTTTACCTAGTTCGATCTCATTGATTTTTGGATTTTATTATTTTTGTGCTTGCAATGATCTTGAATCCTGAACCACCTTACCATTGATTGGTGAGTAGTCTATTTTGAAAATATGTATGAGTGTGAAATGTTTCGTTTAACCAAATGTAAGTGGTGTCGATTTATTTACTTAATTACTTATTCATTTTTCTCATAAATAGGCAAAGTAATGTATGTTTCCAAAGTAGACGAAAAAAAAATGTTTGATGTGTTTCTTAAAACGATGGTAACAATATTTTCCCATTTCAAATTTCATTTCAAATGGTTTAATTATTTTGAAGATTAGGTCGAAAACTTTCATAGTCATATTTGGTATGTAATAATAATGTTTGTGTCGTCACTCGATCCTCAATTATGCACAGCTTAGCTAACTATGCATAATTCGGGAAGAGTCATGTTTTGTTAATTGTCGTTGCTTGACCCTTAAGTATGCATGATCTAGCTAATTATGCATAGTTTAGGAAGGGCACTATCGTGTCAAACAAATTGGTCATCTTGAAACTTGTAGTGTTTTGATAAACGTTTGGATGAGAACGTTTCTTTTTAAAAATGGTGGATCCTTATGCAAGTAATCGTATTCTCCTTGATTCCTAAAGAAATTTTTGAATTTTCTTGTGTTCTTTGAAATCTTTTCTTTTTGTTTGGCGTTGACTTAGTAAGTCACTGTGACCGAGTAATTTTGTAAATGTGTTGTGTGTAACGTGTGAAATTTATCAGAATCGTTAGGGTGTTGATGAAATACCAAAGGGACTCGTACCGACATTGAGAAGAAATTTTAAACAAGAATAGAAGACTGCCAAAGTAGAGGAAATCAGAGTTCAAGTGACTCTGAGGGGAATGACGAAGACTTCTCCTACATCAAACGTATCGTACCTTATTTATTTTCTTTTCTCGTTCTTTTGACATGTTTAACGACACGCGATAAACTGTTGTAGTTTACCAACTGTGCATCGGTAGTTGGAAGACAATTCCATTGCCGTCTTCGTTTATTTAAGTAAGGAATCCTCTTTGCTTGACTCAACCCATCCTTGATTATCGATGGTTAAACGATAGATAGCCATAGTTGATGTTTTTATGGTGAACCCTTGTCTTTTATGTGTTTATGTTGTATGTGATCTGGTCAAGTGATCGTAAGTTGTGAGAACTTGAGACGACATTGTCCAATGAAGTCCGATCATGAAGAACATGTGCCATGTAATATACTTATAACTGTGAACGGCGATGTTATTGAGATTTTGACCACAGTTGGGACGAAAGTGAGATGGTGTTCTTGTAATATCTTTTGGGTATGGATCCGTGTGTGAGCACCCTACGATGACATATGTATCTATTTTATTTTATTTTATTTTATTTTTGGATATGCATCCTTAGCTAGCAAGCTCGTGAACCTTCTTTAACTTGCAATTTTCATTTGACTGGACTCATCCGAGAAATATGTCAAATATCCTTATTTTATCATGGCTCGGCTGATTAGCAAGCATGAGTTAACTTGATTGAACTCATTGACTTGGCACGGTTTGGCTATGTTGCAAACGTGTCGTAATGTGGTTGTATGTGTTTCATTATGGCTTTTGTGTTTGATTGGGTGTGATGTTTTCGAGAGAGTTATGTATACGTCGAATGATTTTTGTATCGATGAATTTGTTTTTGATGAAATAGGTTTGTATGTACCTAATATTGCGATAAGGTGATTTTGTACGACTAGTATTGATTACTTCGTTTTGTATATTCTGAACGCTTTCGATGGGGTCATGTGCGACCTGTGCGATTTTCTTTGTGAGTAGTTATTTTTATGAGACCAATGAACTAAGTGAAAGGACGATTCGAAAGTTGGAAAACATGCTCCGAACGTGTGTGATTGATTTTGATAGTTGTTGAGATCGATACTTGCCGTTGGTAGTACCTTTGTACAACAACATTTACCGTGCTAGTGTGGAAGCATTTTTGTGAATGAAAAGGTAGATCGCCAGTTGGATAGAATGAAGTAAGGAAAAGTCAGTTGAATGGACTTGGAAGGATTCGAGAGGCTACGGAAGAGATGGTGTAAATTAAGAATCACTTGTTGACTGTGAGAAGTTGTGAGAAGAAACGTGTTGATAACCATAGGAAGAATTTGGGGAAATTGAAGTGGAGATCATGGATCGAGATGTTAAGATAATTGAAGCAAGGTATAATACTCATCGTGAAGGTGTGATGGAATCCGAGACGTGAACCGAAGTCCACATCGGAACGTGAAGATCTCTTTAGGAAGAAGTACCCTTATCTTTCTAGTAGTACGAAATGCGAGTATAAGAACCGGAGAGCGCCGGGACGTCGCTCCCTTAAGGAAGGGAGGATGTGATACCCGTGAAAGTGTCGTATGATGCTAAGTTATTGTCTCAAGAGTTGTTCAGTATGAGCATCTCTCTTAAGTTGTGGCTCACTTGTGGATGTGAGATCCCGAGCCCAACGTCATTTATTTAATCCTATTTTACGAATATTTTTGAAATTTTTAAGAAATTTCATTTGTTATATATTTGACGGTTTAAGTTGAAACCGACGTTTACGGTCGTAATTTAACGTTTGACGATTTAAGAAGAACCGATAACGACTACGATACCGATGAATGCCCAAAATTTACCTTTTATTATCAATTGATCGATATTTGAGTTTTTCGAGATTTTATTTTTATTACGTGTTAAGTCGAGTCGGAACCATGTGTATATTCGTTTTGTGTGCATTTGAACCATTTAAAAGTATTTTCAAGTGTTCGGGGCGAAACCCGACTCCCGTAAATTTTCAAAACCGACTACTAACTCATTCTCGCTCTTTAAAAATGGTTGTTTATTTACAAGGCCAAAAGATAGCCTACTTGTCAAAATTAGCCCCTCCATTTTTACAAAAGGAAGAACTATACACACACACTTCATTTCTATCTTCCAAAAATTAGGGTTCATCCCCTCTCTCTCCATCACCGTCGGCCACCACCACAAATACACCTCCACCACCATTTTTTTTGGGTTTTTGGAAAAAGCAATCAAAGACCCATCCTCCTTTCCTCTTTGTAAGTCTTTTCATCCATTAAAAACACACATGCAACAACTTGATTTTTCCAAGAATCAATGGTTTTTCAAAAATACGTTTTGATCTAATTAAATCATGAATTTGTTTAATTGGTGTATTGATAATGTTAATTAATCCATAAAACAAGATGGGGTTTATGATTTTTGGTGTTCCACAGCCCCAAAAGCCACGAAATATTAGGGTGTTTGGTGGGTTCAAGGTGTTTGATGAAATGTGTTGTGGGGTTGTGTTTAAAATGGTGTTTTTAGTGTTTTTAAATTGTTTAAATACATTGCATGTATGATTTAGGACTTGGGTTTTGATTAGGGTTTGATGTTCTTGGTAGTATAGGCTGTTTAGGGTGTTTGGGAATGATTATAAGTGGTTAGAATAGGTCTAGGTAATGGTGGAATGGATTGAAAACAAGTAGAAAGGTGATTTTGAATGAGTCGTTTTCAAACAGATTGTTTAGGGCTATTTTCGTGGTTCTAATTTTTGGTCCAGGTTGTGATTGTAGGATATAGTTTTAGTGGTCGTCGAGACGCTCGTTTCGGTATAAGATAGAGCTTTTAACTCCAAACGAGTCAAAAGTTATGTTATTTTGAAAATACGTGTACCGGGAGATGAGAATCAACACAATCCGAATTTGTGTTTGGTTTTGGGTCAAATCCCGGGGACCATAGATAGAGTTTGGTAAATGTTTGAAAGTTGATTTTTGGTCTCAAACCTGTGTATTTGAGTCTATTATTAGACTTAGGTGTCGTAGAGGTCAATGGTATATTTTAAATGGGTCAAATGAGTCCGACTTGGTCAAAGTGCAATTTCAGTCCGAAAAATGTAGGTTTAGTAATGTGTTGAATAACGGGTCGTAAAAGCGAAAACTTTTAATGGGATTAAAAATGGGTTTTCTACAGGTCTTAAGGTATTTTTGAGAATTTTCTTAATTTTTATAACAAGGGTTAAGTCTAGTAAAACAGCCCATACTTTTGGTAAGTATCGGCAAAATCATAAAATGGATAGTAACTTTAATTACGTAGGTAAATGGTATAAGTCTAGTAACAACTACTTGTTTGATTTTGGCGTGAGTTTTCATAAGCATTGAGTGTGTTGCATATGCGTGTGTTAGTACAATTATGTACGCGGTGTATTGATTTGGTTTTCGTACTTTGACTTTTAGGTCAAGTGTTTGATTTTCCCGGGCATCCACGTCGTCGGTGACATTTCTTGTTACGTCTTCGCTAGAACTACTACTACTACGCAAGGTGAGTCTATAGCCGCGCTCTTTACTTATTTCAAATGTTTTACCCGCGAGGGGGATACATGCTATTTGAATGAAAATGAACATAAGTCATGAATGATTGTTGGACCCGAATGTTGCCTTGAAATTGTGTTGAGTACCTAGTTGCAAAAGGCCCTAATTTCATGAACTATTAACTATTGTCTTGCCCTTGCGAAGGGGGAAATAGCCGCTTATACAAAGTGATAGTACTATGGAGTTGACTACCCTATCCGAGACGAGGGCTAGTACGTTGATACCCCCTGCGGACGGATAATTTGTGATAAGAGATAAGGTATAATTGCAACTAATGCCTTTAGTATGGGCACTGGTTTCATCTGAATCACGCCGGTAATTATTACGCGGGTGATTGAGTTAACGGATTAGTGTCATGAGCTTAAACACAATTGTCATATCCTTGAATAATAGATTGTTTGCGCGACAATGCTATTGAATGATCATGATTGGTTTTTAATACTTATGTTCAATTTATGATTTGATAAACCTATAGATTCGCTCAACCTTTGTGTTGACAGTTTTAAGCATGTGTTTCAGGTAACCAAGATTGATAGCCGCGGAGCATGCGAGGATGGAAGTTGTTGTGGCTTGGCGGTCTACTTGTTTTTCCACCCTATTTAACTTAAAACTCTTTTATTATTCTGTAATGTGAGCAAAAATGTACTTTTGGGTTGAGATTCAGTGGGGACCTAACGCAAACTCTGTTTAGTATTATCTTGGGATTTGGAAAACTGTAGACTTGTATGATTTTAATAATGTTTAAATTTATGTTTAATCTTTTACGTCTCTTGAGTCGTTTAATATAGCTTATGTGTGATGATAACTACGTAGCACCCAAATGTTGTAGTTCCGCTGCACATAGCATTTGTGAGGGTGTTATAGATTGGTAATCAGAGCCATGAGTTATAGAGAACTAGGTCATTTTGAAAAATCCTAAACTATAACTTTTGGTGTCGTAAGAAATTGTCCAAGCACACAACTATCCTTCATGGCTCCGGTAAGAATTCTTTAGCATTGCTTTATATTTTAGATGTATCCCTCAAAACTGACATGAATTCTCTAGTATTTAGTAATTAAATACTATGATATATATTAAGATATATTGTTTTGTACGTTGAGTACTTATTATCGTAATTTACAAATTCCTGTAAGATTATCTTATATGTTGCATGTAATTGGCATAACGGGCTACATTGCATTACATGGCAACACCGTGTTGTAATCCTACGTGTATGTAGGAATGGTTGTATGTATAAGTATGTATATACTATGGTATTTAAAGGCATTGCACGTGAAGCAATGGTCCTTGAGTGATTATCGTACATGTTATAATGCGGTTTTGTTGAGAATTCGGCCTCACCGCAAATTATCAATCTTGATAATTAATTTATTGTTCGGATAACCGAATATGAACCTCGTTTGATACTCTAGATACGTAAATAACGCCTCGTAACATATTGTATATTGACTAGATCGATCTCGATTGTCGTTATCACACCGTTATGTGTCATTTTTGGGACATCTTCTTTTTGAAACGTAATTTACTTACGTATTACTTTATTTCCTTTATTCCTTATGGGTTTGATATGTTAAATGGCGTAACTATAATATAGACGAAGTATAATCAACGATACGTACATCGTAGCGACGAATCACATGTGTATGTTATAAGACGTGGTTGAGGCGTGTCCCCATTTAATCGTTGTTTACTATTCTCCTTGAATTTTAAGATGTGTTTTAAAATATACTGGCGTTGTGATCAATCGCGATAACTTGGAATTTGGTTGGTTTTTGTGTTAATTTTGTGGAGTACGATTTCGAGACTCATCCGAGGCCGATAAAACATTTAGTTGACATACGTATTCTCGTTCCATTTATTTCATTTTGTTTTGTTGTTTCATTATTTTGAAGTTAATATTTTACATGACGAGGTCCGGCATTTGTGCGAGTTAAGTAAGCATCGAATTTTGTTGATTGAATGATTTAAACATAAAGTGTTTTACATATTAAATAAAAGGTGATTGAAACTTTTGGACAAAAATGACTTATGATGTGTCTTGTAAAACGTAAAACTCTTATAGAGAGTAAAGTGACAAAGTGAAATTATTTTTCCTTCAACCTTGGTTGGTATATCATAATAAGTGAATTATATTACTCGTAAAATCCTTGTTTTATATATTAATAATTTGATACTAGAAGCTAGTGATGGATTTGTCAAGAATTTGTTTAATATAATTTGAAAAAGGAGTTTATAATAAAATTTACAATATGACTGTTGAGTATATGTAACTTGGATTTAGTATGAATTAATTTTCGGGTCAATGTAGCAAACTTTTGGCGTATCTTGTAATATAAAACATGAGTAGAAGAATTGGTCATGTATTTTGGAGCTAAAAACTTTGTAAAATTGGTTTTATTTTAAACATAAGGTTATGTTTACGTATGCATTGGTGTAAACTAGAACACGTTACTTGTTGTAGGGAATAAAATGGGATAAAATCGGAATATACACTATAAGTGAAAAATTCTAACGCTTGAAACAAATTATTAAATATTGATGGAACGTTGTTTTATTTCCGCTGCGAGATGTGTTAATGTTAAAAATCGTTTGATAACGGGCTAAGGATTAAAAGTTGAATTTTCCACATTTTAGAATTATTGAAATAAGCATTTCTGATTAATTATTATCTTATTATATTATTTTTATTTTATTTTATTCAAGTCTCGACTAAAATCAGTAAATTTATCCGAGATAACACTACGTGAAACGTCTTTGACGCCTGACTCGAGTCGCGTGAATAAAACATAGCATACAAATTTTAAGGAAGACATGTGTATAATAAATAGTCAAAGATTGATTTTTAAGAGTTAATTGGACTAGTTTGAGTCATGATTGATACTTGTATATACGTAATGAGCTAAGTTGTAATAATAAAAACGTAAAACTTGGAAAATTCTTACTATGTACGTTTCTGGTACTTAAGATATGAACATTAATGAGATTTTGACGCGAGTATCGAGATTTTCAAAACTAATGATTTTACCAGTTATAATAACCGAGTCACCGAATCAACTAATGTTAGAAATTTTCTTGCAACTGTAATTTTTCTAGAAATAAAAACTTTGTATAGATTGAAACATGAAAGGTCTGAAATCTTTAATGGGGTAACACGAATTAAAAATGTGCAAATGTTCGGTTTTACAATGTACCAGGTAACAGTAACTAGAAAATGCAAATAGACTACCCAACAAACGAATATTTATATTATTTTCTTAAGATGTATATGTAATGTTTTGAGTCACAATGGTTCGATCGTCCGACATCCCTTCTTTGATTTTATGAGTCTGTATTTGAACTTGAGTCGTCATGTGACTGTTCATTTTAATATTTTCCATGATATGAAACCATTATTATTATATTTATTTTAAAAACTACTATTTCGCTAGTACTTGATGATGAGGGTATGTCACCCGGTATATTTTGTCCTGTTCATGGACGTTGTGATTTTTCTTCTTACGGTTAATGGAACCTAAAATTATGTATTTACTTGAATGATACTATAAATCTTCATTAAATTGGTTGTTTATTTATATCGAACAAAAGCGAGGAGGCGAAGCCGCTTTACCAAATTGTAGAGCTGAAAGAACTCGACCTTCCAGGTGAAATTGATTCTATTCGACCAAGTGATTATTCTCCTCTTCCCGTATACCCTTGGTGGAATGTGTGTGCAACTTGAGACGAGGGGAATTATGATCGTTGTTTTATTTTTGACGCTTGTGTTGATATTTAATTTTTACTCTATGTATTCGTAGATTGCCGTTGATTATTCTGAAACTCTTGTCATATCTTCAAAGTATCTTCATTTCTAATGTAGTTAATTTCAGTTGGCAATTATATTGCTTGTTTACCTAGTTCGATCTCATTGATTTTTGGATTTTATTATTTTTGTGCTTGCAATGATCTTGAATCCTGAACCACCTTACCATTGATTGGTGAGTAGTCTATTTTGAAAATATGTATGAGTGTGAAATGTTTCGTTTAACCAAATGTAAGTGGTGTCGATTTATTTACTTAATTACTTATTCATTTTTCTCATAAATAGGCAAAGTAATGTATGTTTCCAAAGTAGACGAAAAAAAAATGTTTGATGTGTTTCTTAAAACGATGGTAACAATATTTTCCCATTTCAAATTTCATTTCAAATGGTTTAATTATTTTGAAGATTAGGTCGAAAACTTTCATAGTCATATTTGGTATGTAATAATAATGTTTGTGTCGTCACTCGATCCTCAATTATGCACAGCTTAGCTAACTATGCATAATTCGGGAAGAGTCATGTTTTGTTAATTGTCGTTGCTTGACCCTTAAGTATGCATGATCTAGCTAATTATGCATAGTTTAGGAAGGGCACTATCGTGTCAAACAAATTGGTCATCTTGAAACTTGTAGTGTTTTGATAAACGTTTGGATGAGAACGTTTCTTTTTAAAAATGGTGGATCCTTATGCAAGTAATCGTATTCTCCTTGATTCCTAAAGAAATTTTTGAATTTTCTTGTGTTCTTTGAAATCTTTTCTTTTTATTTGGCGTTGACTTAGTAAGTCACTGTGACCGAGTAATTTTGGAAATGTGTTGTGTGTAACGTGTGAAATTTATCAGAATCGTTAGGGTGTTGATGAAATACCAAAGGGACTCGTACCGACACTGAGAAGAAATTTTAAACAAGAATAGAAGACTGCCAAAGTAGAGGAAATCAGAGTTCAAGTGACTCTGAGGGGAATGACGAAGACTTCTCCTACATCAAACGTATCGTACCTTATTTATTTTCTTTTCTCGTTCTTTTGACATGTTTAACGACACGCGATAAACTGTTGTAGTTTACCAACTGTGCATCGGTAGTTGGAAGACAATTCCATTGCCGTCTTCGTTTATTTAAGTAAGGAATCCTCTTTGCTTGACTCAACCCATCCTTGATTATCGATGGTTAAACGATAGATAGCCATAGTTGATGTTTTTATGGTGAACCCTTGTCTTTTATGTGTTTATGTTGTATGTGATCTGGTCAAGTGATCGTAAGTTGTGAGAACTTGAGACGACATTGTCCAATGAAGTCCGATCATGAAGAACATGTGCCATGTAATATACTTATAACTGTGAACGGCGATGTTATTGAGATTTTGACCACAGTTGGGACGAAAGTGAGATGGTGTTCTTGTAATATCTTTTGGGTATGGATCCGTGTGTGAGCACCCTACGATGACATATGTATCTATTTTATTTTATTTTATTTTCTTTTTGGATATGCATCCTTAGCTAGCAAGCTCGTGAACCTTCTTTAACTTGCAATTTTCATTTGACTGGACTCATCCGAGAAATATGTCAAATATCCTTATTTTATCATGGCTCGGCTGATTAGCAAGCATGAGTTAACTTGATTGAACTCATTGACTTGGCACGGTTTGGCTATGTTGCAAACGTGTCGTAATGTGGTTGTATGTGTTTCATTATGGCTTTTGTGTTTGATTGGGTGTGATGTTTTCGAGAGAGTTATGTATACGTCGAATGATTTTTGTATCGATGAATTTGTTTTTGATGAAATAGGTTTGTATGTACCTAATATTGCGATAAGGTGATTTTGTACGACTAGTATTGATTACTTCGTTTTGTATATTCTGAACGCTTTCGATGGGGTCATGTGCGACCTGTGCGATTTTCTTTGTGAGTAGTTATTTTTATGAGACCAATGAACTAAGTGAAAGGACGATTCGAAAGTTGGAAAACATGCTCCGAACGTGTGTGATTGATTTTGATAGTTGTTGAGATCGATACTTGCCGTTGGTAGTACCTTTGTACAACAACATTTACCGTGCTAGTGTGGAAGCATTTTTGTGAATGAAAAGGTAGATCGCCAGTTGGATAGAATGAAGTAAGGAAAAGTCAGTTGAATGGACTTGGAAGGATTCGAGAGGCTACGGAAGAGATGGTGTAAATTAAGAATCACTTGTTGACTGTGAGAAGTTGTGAGAAGAAACGTGTTGATAACCATAGGAAGAATTTGGGGAAATTGAAGTGGAGATCATGGATCGAGATGTTAAGATAATTGAAGCAAGGTATAATACTCATCGTGAAGGTGTGATGGAATCCGAGACGTGAACCGAAGTCCACATCGGAACGTGAAGACCTCTTTAGGAAGAAGTACCCTTATCTTTCTAGTAGTACGAAATGCGAGTATAAGAACCGGAGAGCGCCGGGACGTCGCTCCCTTAAGGAAGGGAGGATGTGATACCCGTGAAAGTGTCGTATGATGCTAAGTTATTGTCTCAAGAGTTGTTCAGTATGAGCATCTCTCTTAAGTTGTGGCTCACTTGTGGATGTGAGATCCCGAGCCCAACGTCATTTATTTAATCCTATTTTACGAATATTTTTGAAATTTTTAAGAAATTTCATTTGTTATATATTTGACGGTTTAAGTTGAAACCGACGTTTACGGTCGTAATTTAACGTTTGACGATTTAAGAAGAACCGATAACGACTACGATACCGACGAATGCCCAAAATTTACCTTTTATTATCGATTGATCGATATTTGAGTTTTTCGAGATTTTATTTTTATTACGTGTTAAGTCGAGTCGGAACCATGTGTATATTCGTTTTGTGTGCGTTTGAACCATTTAAAAGTATTTTCAAGTGTTCGGGGCGAAACCCGACTCCCGTAAATTTTCAAAACCGACTACTAACTCATTCTCGCTCTTTAAAAATGGTTGTTTATTTACAAGGCCAAAAGATAGCCAACTTGTCAAAATTAGCCCCTCCATTTTTACAAAAGGAAGAACTACACACACACACTTCATTTCTATCTTCCAAAAATTAGGGTTCATCCCCTCTCTCTCCATCACCGCCGGCCTCCACCACAAAACCACCTCCACCACCATTTTTTTGGGTTTTTGGAAAACGCAATCAAAGACCCATCCTCCTTTCCTCTTTGTAAGTCTTTTCATCCATTAAAAACACACATGCAACAACTTGATTTTTCCAAGAATCAATGGTTTTTCAAAAATACGTTTTGATCTAATTAAATCATGAATTTGTTTAATTGGTGTATTGATAATGTTAATTAATCCATAAAACAAGATGGGATTTATGATTTTTGGTGTTCCACAGCCCCAAAAGCCACGAAATATTGGGGTGTTTGGTGGGTTCAAGGTGTTTGATGAAATGTGTTGTGGGGTTGTGTTTAAAATAGTGTTTTTAGTGTTTTTAAATTGTTTAAATACATTGCATGTATGATTTAGGACTTGGGTTTTGATTAGGGTTTGATGTTCTTGGTAGTATAGGCTGTTTAGGGTGTTTGTGAATGATTATAAGTGGTTAGAATAGGTCTAGGTAATGGTGGAATGGATTGAAAACAAGTAGAAAGGTGATTTTGAATGAGTCGTTTTCAAACAGATTGTTTAGGGCTATTTTCGTGGTTCTAATTTTTGGTCCAGGTTGTGATTGTAGGATATAGTTTTAGTGGTCGTCGAGACGCTCGTTTCGGTATAAGATAGAGCTTTTAACTCCAAACGAGTCAAAAGTTATGTTATTTTGAAAATACGTGTACCGGGAGATGAGAATCAACACAATCCGAATTTGTGTTTGGTTTTGGGTCAAATCCCGGGGACCATAGATAGAGTTTGGTAAATGTTTGAAAGTTGATTTTTGGTCTCAAACCTGTGTATTTGAGTCTATTATTAGACTTAGGTGTCGTAGAGGTCAATGGTATATTTTAAATGGGTCAAATGAGTCCGACTTGGTCAAAGTTCAATTTCAGTCCGAAAAATGTAGGTTTAGTAATGTGTTGAGTAACGGGTCGTAAAAGCGAAAACTTTTAATGGGATTAAAAATGGGTTTTCTACAGGTCTTAAGGTATTTTTGAGAATTTTCTTAATTTTTATAACAAGGGTTAAGTCTAGTAAAACAGCCCATATTTTGGTAAGTATCGGCAAAATCGTAAAATGGATAGTAACTTTAATTACGTAGGTAAATGGTATAAGTCTAGTAACAACTACTTGTTTGATTTTGGCGTGAGTTTTCATAAGCATTGAGTGTGTTGCATATGCGTGTGTTAGTACAATTATGTACGCGGTGTATTGATTTGGTTTTCGTACTTTGACTTTTAGGTCAAGTGTTTGATTTTCCCGGGCATCCACGTCGTCGGTGACATTTCTCGTTACGTTTTCGCTAGAACTACTACTACTACGCAAGGTGAGTCTATAGCCTCGCTCTTTACTTATTTCAAATGTTTTACCCGCGAGGGGGATACATGCTATTTGAATGAAAATGAACATAAGTCATGAATGATTGTTGGACCCGAATGTTGCCTTGAAATTGTGTTGAGTACCTAGTTGCAAAAGGCCCTAATTTCATGAACTATTAACTATTGTCTTGCCCTTGCGAAGGGGGAAATAGCCGCTTATACAAAGTGATAGTACTATGGGGTTGACTACCCTATCCGAGACGAGGGCTAGTACGTTGATACCCCCTGCGGACGGATAATTTGTGATAAGAGATAAGGTATAATTGCAACTAATGCCTTTAGTATGGGCACTGGTTTCATCTGAATCACGCCGGTAATTATTACGCGGGTGATTGAGTTAACGGATTAGTGTCATGAGCTTAAACACAATTGTCATATCCTTGAATAATAGATTGTTTGCGCGACAATGCTATTGAATGATCATGATTGGTTTTTAATACTTATGTTCAACTTATGATTTGATAAACCTATAGATTCGCTCAACCTTTGTGTTGACAGTTTTAAGCATGTGTTTCAGGTAACCAAGATTGATAGCCGCGGAGCATGCGAGGATGGAAGTTGTTGTGGCTTGGCGGTCTACTTGTTTTTCCACCCTATTTAACTTAAAACTCTTTTATTATTCTGTAATGTGAGCAAAAATGTACTTTTGGGTTGAGATTCAGTGGGGACCTAACGCAAACTCTGTTTATATTATCTTGGGATTTGGAAAACTGTAGACTTGTATGATTTTAATAATGTTTAAATTTATGTTTAATCTTTTACGTCTCTTGAGTCGTTTAATATAGCTTATGTGTGATGATAACTACGTAGCACCCAAATGTTGTAGTTCCGCTGCACATAGCATTTGTGAGGGTGTTATAAATTCCCTTTTATGTTTTACTATATATTCTTGATTATATCGCCTTTTTTTAGATATTTTTATAAAATTTGATATATGTTTTTTGTTTTTTGTTTTTTGTTTTTTGTTTTTGTGTGATTAGTGGAATTGAACAAACAGATCTCTTTATCCTTGCGTTTGATATATGTTTTTTGTTCTTTTTAGTGTTTTTTGTTTTGTTTTTAGGTGAAACGAAGAATTCGGAATAGTGGAAAATCCACCCAAATTTCTTATAAGATAAACATTAAGGAATTTTGTTATGCTCACAATATATTTAAAATAATTGTGATATGTTAAGAAAATCATAAAAGAGATAGTTTAGCCATTATTATTTTAGAGAGAGAAACAGAAACGGAGGAGTGAGAAGCAGAAAATTGTAAAGTGGTATAAATGTGATGTTAAAGAAGACGAGGGTAATATAGTCATTTTAATGTAATAACAAATTTGAAAGTACAATGGTAAAATCACGAGATTAATTAGTAAGTGTTTAAAATCGGTACAAATCGATAAGTACGATGGTATTATATAGCTTTTACCCATATGGAATTAGTCACCATATATAATGTCGACGCAGGACAATCATGATAGATAACGCAGTACATGGCTAGTTCTTCTCATTCTTAATACCAATTTTCAGAACGTCGTATGTGATTAGTGAACCCATCTACTAGGTAGCTCTAACAAAATGCCATCGGCGTCTTCTGAGCTCCTAGAGTCAAGATGGAGAGTTTATGCTCCGTGTACATTTTATCAAAAAAGTTTAACCTTGGCTCATATTGGGAAACCCTCTCAAACAATGCATTAACCCGCCTTTTCAAAGCAAGAACGTGCTCTTCCAATGCACCACGACGATGTTCCAATTCATCGGCCTGCTGTTTTAAAGCATCAGCGTGCCGTTGCAATGCATCAACCTGTCCCACTCCGTCAACAGGTTGTTCCAATTCCTTAGCCCGTTGTTTCAATTTCTCAAGCTGTTGTGTAACATGTGTTATATCATTCCACTGGCTCATCAATTCAGTGTGCTGATTGTCTGCAATTTGCAGCTGCTGACTAACATGTAACATCCTCTTTTTGGCATCCGGGTACAGCTTATATGCATCACTCCACCGGCATTGCTCATTACGCTTGAATTCGTTAAGCCCTTGTTCGGTGAATGGAAAGTATCTAGCGGATTTACTCTCTGGAAAGTCGATAACATCGTTGATCACCATCACCCCATGCACTTCTTTACCATCTTCACCAATCCAACTTGAAACCTTAGGTGGTGTCAACTTCTCGACGTCTGGAAAATCTTGCTCGAAATCGATAACCTCCTCTGCTTCTTCTTCGTACTTAATTTCCATAACTTCTTCTCTGTTCATTAAGTAGTATGGCTACTTTTGAATAGAAAGGGTGGTCGAAAAAATAAAATTCGAATTTTGGTAATAGCCTTTTTTTTTTTATTTGTTATCACGACAATTTACAAGTAAAGGTCTATATATATTGATTTCAGAATAACCGACCATACGTAGTCGGTTTGCTACTTTGGTGAAAGAATTATTTGAGGTCTTGGGTTTTTTCTAGTTTCGGCTTTCTATGAGTATTGGGCTAACACATCTTTTACAAGGAAAAAGTTCTATATAGACCTTTTTTTTTAGCATAAACTCAATTAACCAATCACAACCACCCATTTTTCATCTAACAACAAAAATATATTTTTTAAAAATTCAATATCTCACAAACCGTTAACCGTTACGCAAAACGAAACATACCATCGTGACGAGAATTAAATCATATTTCAAACGAGGGGCACATGTATATACTTTCGACAAACTTTTTTTTCGACTTTTTTTCTTAAGTCACGTCTAAGAGAATCATATATGATTCGTCACGAAACATATATGATTCGTCACGAAACATATATGATTTTCAGAAAATCATATATGATTCATATCACGAATCATATATGATTTTCTGAAAATCATATATGATTCGTGACGAATCATATATGTTTCGTGACGAATCATATATGATTCGTGACGAATCATATATGTTTCGTGACGAATCATATATGATTCTCTCAGACGTGACTTAAGAAAAAAAGTCGAAAAAAAAGTTCGTCGAAAGTATATACATGTGCCCCTTGATAGAAAGATGATTTAATTTTCGTTGTAATGGTGTATTTTTTGTCACTTGACGATTTACCGTTTTTGAGTTATTTAATTTTTAAGAAAAAGGTGGAAAGTTAATTTTAGTGAATGTGATTGGTTGATATGGTCTATGCTAAAAAGAAGGTTTATGTTGATCTCAACTCTCTTTTACAAGATATTTCTAAAATTCCAGATTTCATCAAGTAAGAGCATTTACTTTTGATTTAAGTTCACTAGTTTTTAATGATCGTGTAAGCACGAGATTTGAACATAAATCATAAGTTGTGTAATAATTTTATTATTTCGGTTTTATATATATTATATATGTTTTTTAAGATTATTTAATGTTATGTTTATATGTTTGATTATTTATAAAGTTTAAAAGATATAAAGTTTATGGTATTTTATTTACTTTATAATGTTACTAAAAAATATGAACTATAATTTTACACTTAAGTACATCTAATTAATTTAATTCAACATTAAAGTTTTATTAATCTCTTTCTTTATTTTTAATTTTTTATTTTCACAATTTTGGGACATATATTTTGTGTGTTTTCATCAAATACCTCCCTCAAAAGTTTTAATGTTCACTAACTTAAATTAAATTTTGATTTTTTTCCACTAATCACATCGTTCGATTTTGCTTATGTGCCAAAAATTAAATCATTTAATTGGTCCAATTATTTTTTTTCGAAAACCTCCACTTTTCATTCAAATTTCCAAATAATTTAATTCTTTTATAATATAAAAGATTTGGATACGAAATTTTATTTGGATACCAAGAGACTAATATTCATCCTTCATACTTATCTTAATCTAATGGATGAGTTTCAATCCAAAACTCATTACTCCCCCTATTTTAAATAATTAATATCTCTTAAACAGTTAATCGTTACGCGCAAAAGAAATACATCATTACGACGGGCATTTAATTATCTTTCTATTGATATGTTATATGATATACTCTCGACAAAACTTATCATATATGATATTCATATCATATAGTAGAATGTAACATTAGTATCATATATTATTTAATACTAATAATATCATATATGATATAGCACTAATATATGATTTAATATTAATATCATATATGATGAACATTATTATCATATATGATAATTCACGAATGTTTTAACACGAGAAAAAAACGAAATTTATTTATTTCTAAAGTATATCATAGTGCATACTGTAGAAAGATAACTAAATGCGCGTCGCGATAGTATATTTTGTATTCTTTAACACTTATTGGCTTAAAAGATTTTTACATTATAAAAATACATGAAATACATTTAATCTTATGCATTGGATGAGGATGAAGATGTATAGTAAAAATAATCCCTTTGTGTGAAAAAAAAATATTATACTATCCAAAATAACTCTTTTCTTTATTTTTTTAATCATTTTTTTGATTTTTTTATTTCACAATTAATGCATAACAAAAGTCAATAACTTTCTGTTTTTTTTTTAAAAGCTATATAATACCATCGTATTTATTGATTTGTGCCGACTTTAAACACTTACTAATTAATCTCGTGACTTTACCATTGTACTTTCAAATTTGTTCCGACTATACCAATATTACATTAAAATAACTATATTACCCTTACAAATGACTAAAGTACCCTCCATTAAAAAATGAAATAATCTTTTGATACAATGTCCGGTTAGTTTCAGATTGCTTATGTCCTTTACAATAAGTCAAACCTTAAAAACCTAAATTTCTACGTTTTTCAAAAGTTACAAAATCACTCCCCTCATTAAAAGAAGTCATTGCATAACAACAATTTTCAATCTCCTCGCATTTTTATAAACATTTCCTTTTTTTTCACTTTTATTTTCATTTCAAGATTCACATTTTCTTTATCATTTTCAATAATAAACAAAAAAAATGAGCATAAGAGAACTTCTTTCGGTTGATCCAATTGAGCTCAAATTTCCTTGTATGTTTTACTATATATTCTTGATCATATCGCCTTTTTTTTAGATATTTTTATAAAATTTGATATATGTTTTTTGTTTTTTGTTTTTGTGTGATTAGTGGAATTGAACAAACAGATCTCTTTATCTTTGCGTTTGATATATGTTTTTTGTTTTTTTAGTGTTTTTTGTTTTGTTTTTAGGTGAAACAAAGAATTCAGAAAAGTGGAAAATCCACTCAAATTCCTTATAAGATAAACATTAAGGATTTTTTTTATGCACACAATATATTTAAAATAATTGTGATATGTTAAGAAAATCATAAAAGAGATAGTTTAGCCATTATTATTTTAGAGAGAGAAACAGAAATGGAGGAGTGAGAAGCAGAAAATTGTAAAGTGGTATAAATGTGGCAAAAGATGTAATTATGTTAAAGAAGACGAGGCTAATATAGTCATTTTAATGTAATATTGGTATAGTCGAAACAAATTTGAAAGTACAATGGTAAAGTCACGAGATTAATTAGTAAGTGTTTAAAGTCGGCACAAATCGATAAGTACGATTAGGGGTGTCAATATTTCCGACCCGATCCGAACCCGACCCGACCCGAACCCGACCCGAGCATATTCGGGTCGGGTTACTCGGGTTGAAATTTCAATTCGGGTTAGTCGGGTCAACCTGACTAACCAGAATTCAAAATTGGGTCGGACATCGGGTAAAATATTTATGCCTAATTCGGGTTCGGGTCAACCCGATTGACCCGAATATGAATTTTTTTATTTTTTTTTATTTTTAATATTTAAATTAAATATTAATTCTATTAAAAAAAATTAAAAAAAAGTTTTTTTTTATATTTTACCCGTAGTCGGGTTGACCCAAACCCGAATAGACCCGACCCGAGTAGACCCGACCCGAATAGACCCGAACCCGACTAACCCGATTTCAACTCGGGTCGGGTTCGGGTAAAATATTTTTACCCTCAACCCGAATTCAACGCGACCCGAATAACCCGAACCCGACCAACTCGACCCGATTCCCACCCCTAAGTACGATGGTATTATATAGCTTTTACCCATAAAAGAAAAAAAACTTTTCTTTTTCTTATATAGTTCAAGATAACAAAGTAACTTAGTTCAAAAGAAAAAGAAAAAAAAAGATAACAAAGCAACTTGGTTAAAAGCCCTAGATACAGTGGATATGGTGTCGTAGCCAAAAGTAATGTAATAATTGACGTGTAGGTCATGGCATCATAATATTACATTATGACATCACATTTTTATGGAATAACAATGAGTTAAAGAAAAAGTGGTGCAAAAAAGGTAAAAAGTGATATGAGAAGTTTACATATACATATACCCCCACTTTATTATGAGTTGTATACCCTTAAATTAACATAAACATATTCAACTAATAATAATCATCCATTTTAAATAAAACCCACTTCCCACCACTTTCTTAAAAATTAAATATCTCACAAACGGTAAATCGTTAAACGAAAAAAAATACACAATTGCAACGAGAATTAAATCATATTTCTATCGAGGGGCACATGTATATACTTTCGACGAACTTTTTTTTTTACTTTTTTTCTTAAGTCACGTATGAGAGAATCATGTATGATTCGTCACGAATCATATATGATTTTCAGAACATCATATATGATTCGTGATATGAATCATATATGATTTTTTGAAAATCATATATGATTTTTTGAAAATCATATATGTTTCGTGACGAATCATATATGATTCTCTCATACATGATTTAAGAAAAAAAAGTCGAAAAAAAGTTCATCGAAAGTATATACATGTGCCCCTCGATAGATGGATGATTTAATTCTCGTCGCGATGATATGTTTTTGTTTTACGTAACGATGAACGGTTTGTGAGATATTTAATTTTTTAAAAATGAGTTTTTTTTGTTACATGATAAAAATGGGTGTTTGTGATTGGTTGATTGAGTTTATGCTAAATTAAAAGTATATGTTGAACTTTTTCCATATAAGGTATAAATTACTTTTATATTATTTAAGCAATACTTTTAGAACAATTATTTTTAAGAGGATCAGTTTTTTGATAAGATACGTATTACACTTACATAATTTTTACAGAAAATTTTTAAACAGTTTTTATATTTTGATTGGTTTAATGAATAACACAAAAAAATAATTAAAAAATAAATCATCAATCAAAACAATAACAAGTCATGTTAAGATTTAATTAGTAAAAGTGAAATTAATCACAACCTTTGATCTTTGGTGGTAGAAGATGGGGATTTGGTCTCTTTATATCTAAAGGATACAAAATATCCAAAATACCTCCCACCACATCTCATACATCGTCTTTTTTAGATCCACCCATAAAAAACACACACACAAAACATACACAAATCCTTATTCGATCCATAATTCCAATTTAGAAAACACGAATTCGAATCCATCTTTGACTCTTATCTCATCATAATTTCGTATTCGATCATCTCCTTCAACAATTTGTGAACATCAGGTAACATCATCATGATCTATATAATTTTGAGCTTATTTGATGTAAATAAGCTTACTTTTTAAACTTATATGACGTGAATTTATATATTAGTTTAGATTTGATGTTAATAAGATGATAGCTTTTTTTAGCTTATCAATTTATTCTTTTTAGCTTATTTTGATGTGATTGGATGTGTTAGCTTATTTGATGTGTTATAATTAAGTTTAATGTGAATAAGCTTATTAGTAGATTTATATGAATAAACTTACGAGTTAGAATAGAGTTATGTGAATAAGATTATAAATAGAGTTCGTAGCTGTAGTATAAGCATAAGGCGAGTTATGTGAATAAGCTTATTAGGAGAGTTGTGCTGAAACTGTAGGCTCCGCTTAACAGATGTATCATATATGATACCTCCATATATCATATATATGATATATGAAGGATACCTCCATATATCATATATATGATATATGAAGGATACCTCCATATATCATATATGATATATGAAGGATACCTCCATATATCATATATGATATATGGAGGTGTGTAACTTTCTTTTCAGAACCAATATTAGTGTCAGAACTGTCAGAACCATAATTTTTACTACTAATAATACATGATGTACAATACATGTATGCAAAATGGCATTTTTGAAATTGCCTACCAAATATTTTCAGAAAAATAAATAAGTTAAGGGTAATTTTGAAATTTGATTTACCATAAAAATAAGATCTGATTATAAAAACATAATTATATTAATTACAATTTTTCAATCGTTCACCATCACATCGTTTGTATCACTGCCCCTCCACGAGATCTAAATGCGCCTCTATCTTTCTCCAACACATTCATAATTGAATACTATAAATCATCTCCTTTTTTTCACTAACTAATCGCATCGTCCATCCATGACCCATTGGAGATAAAAAGATGTTGATCCATGATGATTTATGCAAATCTTCAGTTCTTGTTCATGATCTAAGGTTAGATTTTATTTAATTTTTTACTTTGAAACTTGTTAATGGTTTTTGGTATAATAGCCACAGGAAATAATAGATCACGAGTCTTTTTGATCTCGCCCTTTTCAATTGATAATGGATTGCGGATAGGAGGGCTTACCATCGAATAAAGCGCCACCACTATTAAGACCATTTTTGGTTGCCTTTTAGTGAAAGCTTCTGACACAAAGTCAATGTTTAAAAAATTGGCTAATATATTAGTGTATTATTTGGTTGGAATGATTCGCTTTATCTTTGATTGCACCATAGTATGTTTTTTAATCGAAGTTTTCTACGGTACAAAAATCTTGGCCTGATCTAGGAATACATGTTTGAAAATTAATCACACTTTTTTTTATTGGTTACGGAGTACTTTATATTATTTTCATTTTAAACTTCTATATAACTCGATTTTATCAGGTGAAATGTTTCTCGATCGTTCATGATATCGAATCTGGTTTCACTTGTCATTCTTATATGATTGATACGCGTAAATCAATTGTGGCAAATTGGTTTTACTTTTGCTTTGAAAACGTAAATATATTTTACAAGATTATTACTATAATTATTTGGTTATATTTGATTTTGATAAGCCATGTTTTAATAAATCTCTACACTGTTGTGTTTTAGTTTTTTTAATATTTGTTTAATTATATGATAGAAATGAACTTTTGATGCAGCCTTGTATTAAACATGCATGTTTTAAAAAAAATACATGTATGTTTTGGTAAAAATACATGTATGTTTTTTTATCATACATACATGTTTTTTTAATAATACATGTATGTTTTTTACTATACATACATGTTTTTTTTATAATAGGTGCACGCTATTTATTATTTTAAAAGGCTTATTGGTATGTTAAGTTGATGAATATATTGTTAGTCTTTTAGTTTTTTGCTCAACTATTGTTTAATCTTAAACTTTTTTTTTGATTTTAGGAAGCCCATACTAAACATGCATGTTTTTTACTAATACATGCATGTTTTTTTTAACTAAACATGCATGCTTTTTTAAATAAACATGCATGTTTTTTAGTAATACATGTATGTTTTTTAGTAACACATGTATGTTTTTTAAATAAACCTAAGTTAAATAAACATGTATGTTTTAAAATAAACATGTATGTTTTTATACTCATCTAATCCTAATCATTTTCTCTTTATTTTAATATATTGGTAGTCCTTTGTTTTTATACTCGTCTAATTCTACTCATTTTCTCTTTTAGGAAGGCCAAACTACAAAGGATCCTTGAAGACGTGCAAATATTTTCTTTGATGCCTTCACATATATTCCAATGATTTTGATGATAAAATGAAAATACATGTGTGTTTTTTTGAAGACGTGCACATATATTCTTGAAAGCTGTGCATACATGTTCTAACAAATTAGATGAAAAACTTCAAGGCGTGCACATATGTTCTTTGAAGGCGTGTACAGTTATATTTCAATTGTATTTAATCAATATTAAGTTTTGTGTATAATGTTTATGTACTTGGTTTGACATAATTCAAAAAATTGTATTTGATTGTATTTTAATTTATATTAAATTTTGTGTATAACAAATATGTTTTTTGTTTGTTAAAAATTTACATTATCTTAAAAAAACGTATGTATCTTACTAATTCAAAAATAGAAATGTTAAAAAAATTATATAAAAAAATTCTTAATAACATACATGCACTTAACTTTGTCAAACAAAAAAAAACAATTTTTTTAATTCTGAAAATCAAATAAAAGTTGTCCTTTACAATGAAACTAGAAAAAGAAAAAAAATTAATTTTGAAAATAAATAAATTTTAAAAACGGATTTTAATAAAAATTAATAAACAAATGTTATTTTACATATATACCCTTTTAGTTAAACAAAAAGCTTTAATATTTACTAAATTATGATTGGCTTAGAAAGGTTCTGACAGTTCTGACACTAAAAATGGTTTTGAAAGAAAGTGACCCATATGGAAGTATCATATATGATACCCCCTCCGTCCCATATTAATAGTACAGGTTACTGTTTTTGGCCGTCCCAAATTAAAAGTCCAATCCAAAAATAGATAAGAAATGTAGATTAAATTTACTATATCACCCTCACTTGAGAGTATTATTATAAACAATAAAAGAGTTGTAAATTAATTGGTTAAAGGTAAGATTGTCATTGTGTAGAAAGTAAGAGAAAGAAAACTGAAAAGTGATGTTTTTATTAAATTGCATATTTTTGGTCGATGAGCTATTATTATGGGACGGATGAATTAATATGATAATGTGCTTGAAAACAAATACAAGCAAGTCCGTGATCATCTATTGAATAATTAAAACTTAGTTGTGTGTATATTATTATATATGATAATCTGGTTGAAATTCAACTTTTGTAATATATCATTATATCATATATGATAATCTGGTTGAAACTAAAACCAAGTCTTTTTATTTGTGTTGTAAAAGTTGTTTTCAATGCATTTTGAAGAACTCAATCATCTCAAGGTCAAGAAGTGCGACATAGAGTTTCCGACTGAAATAACAAGATCATGTGCATGAAAGACGAGCACCAAGTTTGCAACAACAATGTTGATGACTGAGATCAACATCCATTGTTTCAAACATTTGAATAGTATATCTCTTAGTGATTTATGTATGGTGGTGTATTAGTTTAACTTTGTCATGCTACTCAATAATTGTCATTTTGTTGAATATGAAAATGACAAATCTATAGATGTAATTTTTGGATAATTTTGTTATTTTGATAAAGTTTTTATCATATTCCTCAACCATAGTTTTTACCTTTTTAGTATCATATATGAAAATACCTACAAGTCTTAAATTCTGCCATATATGATACTGTATCATCATATATGATAATGCAATCTAATATCTGGGCTTTTACCTAGTATGAAAAAATTATCGTTCTCGTGGTCGTTTTGTTGGTCTAATCGAATTGATCTAGGTTCTCTATGTGACTCTATTGTTCTTTGGTGAATCAAATATTTTTGGTTTGTTTTTAAAATAAAAGTGCGAGACGTTAAAGTAAATGTCGTTATAATAAAGTGGCGTGAAATTAAATCTAAATCTAATTAAAAGAAAGGATGCGATATTAAAGACTTTGAGAAGTAAAATAATTAGATGACAAAAATTAAAGCGTGACGAAAATTAAAATTGGACAAAGTATAAAAACATAAGCTAAAAATTAAACAAGGCAAAACATGAAAAATAACCCCCAATCGGAATATATTCCGATCGGAACTCTATCGGAATAAAGCACTTACCCCCGATCGGAATGATGATCGGAATACCCAACTCACCTTGATCGGAATGTTGCTCAACAGCCTGATCGGATAAACAAGGAACCCTGGTCGGAATGCCTAACGCACCTCGATCGGAATTTTGAATGAACCACCAATCGGAATCCTGTCACTATCCAAATCGGAATGCCCAAAATTCACACTGACCGGAATACCAAAGCCTCCTCGTCGGAATGTTATTTGAACTCAAATCGGAAAGCTGTCACTCTTGCTAATCGGAATACCAACACAATCCAACCGATCGGAATTTTAAACACTTTCCAATCGGAAAGTTATAAACCCTTTTCCGACCAATCAGGGAACGCTGGTCGGAATATGTAAACCCCTTTCCGATCTTACCAATCGGAATACGAAGGAAGAAACTAAAAATAAGCTACGATTCTAATAAGCACTAGACGAAATTTCTAAAGCAAACTGATTAAGATAAAGCTATTAAACAGAAATTTAAAGACTTTTAAGACACGAAAAGGATAAGCTTTAAGAAAAACAACTTTTTATACGAAAATAATTTTTATAAAAACTTTATAAACTTGAAAAGAAACAAAATAAGCTATGAAAATAAATGATTTAAAACAATCAAAAGCATAAAAATGAAATCTTTAAACAAATAGACAAGACAAAAAGCATATAAATCAAAGATTAAAGAAAGGTAGAATGAGATCAACAAGATAAAGTAAAGGTGCGAAAATTGAAAGAAACACTTACTTGAAATTAAAGATATTAAAGGTGCGAGACAATTATTTAAATTGACATGAAAAGTAAAAGGTGCAAGTAAATAAAGGTGGAAGAACTAATTGTCACGATTAGTCAACAAGAACAAATGAATGAAAATGAGAAGTATTTATAGGTGATTAGGGGGATTGTTAGAGGAAGCTTCCTCCCCTCCTCCCTTTCTTCTTAATTGCGCCATCAAGTCCTTCCTTCTTAATCTCTTTGTTAATCTTGGACTTTGATGACTTTTGGCTCGGGATTTCTTTGGACTCGTCTTTCAATTCTTCGATAAATAAGACTTGAGTTCCTCGGCTTTTAAGTAAACTTCCGTCTTTTGACTCTTTCTTCGATAAATCTTCAGAATTGGTCTTGGACTTCCGTTCTTTTTGCACTCTTGACTTCTTGACTTCGTCTTTCGTCTTTTTCTTCAATAAAAGTCCGTAAATGCCCGTGTTTTCTCCACTTTTCACCATTTCGTCCTAAATCACAACAAAAACACAAACCAAGCATAATTCCGACATAAAAGACATAAAATACACGTTTTGGTCCGGTTATTATTGTAATTAAGTGGTAGAAAGGATGGGTGTTTACACACCTATCAAATCCCCTACACTTGACCATTTCAATGCATTAGTTACAAAGCACGTTTACATTTTTCATCATAATCAATCCACGTTGGCCTTTATTAAAGAGGTAGAAAATTATAAACATTCAAAATAAAGAAATCAAAACATACCTTGGGTTTTGGAAATGCTATGAATGATCATCATCCTCAAGTTTTCACTTTTTCCAAACCAAGCTTAAAAACGAGATCATTGTTATTATAAGTTAGTAAACTAACACGAACTCATGTGGGCCAATTATTCACTTAGACTCCCTTATTCCTATGGGTATCTCTTATATTTTATTATTTGTCTTGAATGATCACGAGGATGCATTGTTTGACTTATTTCGATAGTTATTTAGTCTGAAAAATAAAGTGAACGATTTAATCAATAGTTAGCTAAAGGACAAAATCTTTTAAAACTGCTTCTCGGGACCTCATAAAGTTCATATCTTGGCATAACTCGCTTCGCGATTTGAGAAATTTCTCGGACCGATATTTGGCAGCGACTTCATACTTCAAACCTTGAGAGACGTTCATGAAATAATGGCCTTCTCTTCATATAGGAATTTCTTCACTTGAAGTTTTGAGAGATTCATACTTGGACCACGACTTCTTCATTTTTCTCCAATCTTTATTTTGGACTTTGATATACAACGATCCGCCTCCTTTTATGACTTGGATCTATTTATCCTCATACCTTGTTAGGGTCTTTTCGGATACACTTCTCCATGACTTTTGGGGAGTTTTTGCTTTACGTCGTGTGTCTCGATCCTTCATATTGATTTTCGATAAATGATTCTTCACATCACTAGGATCTTTAGCAACAAAATGTAGCCCTCATGCCTTGTTAGGGCCTTTTCGGACTCGCCAATCTTCGCGTCTCGCTTCAATAAGTTATGCCTTGGCTATGAACTCTAATCCATACCGAGCAACTTTTAAACGATCTTGGGCTAGAAGCTAAGTAACTTTTCAAATCGTACAACTTTATTTATTAGCAGATAAATTATTAGCAAGCGATGGGAGAATAGGCTTATAATTAACTTATATAAATTCCTGAAAGAATACCGAACTTATAATTGGCTCTATCATCTCTCGTTATCCACAATTTAAAATCTCAAGGAATGAGACCCGTGGATACTTAGCCTATTAAATCAAAGTTCTGGGTTTTCGAGTCGCCTATAGGATCTTGCGAATTCTTAGACTTTTTCAAGTTTAGAAATCGCGTTTTAAAGTTCCCTTGATAAACGACTCTCTAGGATCAATTATAGGAACTTGCGAAAAGTTCTTGTTCTTAACCCGTGAGAGTTAAGACTTTCGCGTTTTATAGCTCCCTATATAAAAGCCTAGCAAAACTTGACTTAAACACGTTAAGGATACTAGCTAGAGTAACTTAGATAAGTAAACTCGGGTTGAGTCAAAAGATTCACAACGTTTTGAAAATTAAAACCACTTATTCAAAGATTTATTCTAGCAAAGGAAGAAAATAACTATACAAAGATAAAAACTAATAGGCCAAAATAGATCAAAATTTTTGAAAAATGTCGAAAAATTGATTTTCTGGTTAAAATGAGGACAAATACAAGTAAAAGGCCACTTAACTTCGATAGAAGTCCCCCCTACACTTAACATAAACATTGTCCTCAATGTTTAAGCATGTGGGAGTAAACTCCCCTACACTTAGGACATTGTGCACGTTGTTTAAATCTCGCTAAGGGAAAGACAACTAAAGAGATTCCTATTTTAATATTGAGAAAATATAAAATAGTGAATCGAAAAGAGTTTAGGATAGAACCGGGAAGGAGTGGACACGGAATCACGGGTCGTCAAGAATCATCAAGAGTGGATCATTGAAGCTCGAATCCTTGATTAGTAGAAGAGAGGAGAGAGCAAACACCAACGGGTCTCCCCTACACTTATGATAAAGAAAGCAAAAAGATAGATGCATGGGTTGCCTCCCAAGAAGCACTTGATTTTTGTTAACCGAGTCATTAGCCTGACTCGACCTTGATCATCAACGGAAGGAGCATGAAACATATCCACCAGGATCAAAGACATAGTTTTCGTCCACTAAATAGTACGAGCTTAAGGCGAACAAGGCAAGCCAAAGAAGAGTAGGCAAGGTTCCCTTAAGCAGCGATGGAGCACGGTGGAAGCAATGTTGAAGTGGTGCAAGCAGATTTCCATAAGTTCCAAAGATATTTCCTTTTATTTCATCAGGTGGATACTGAGATGGCTGCAGAATGTCAATACCGGGATCGAACACCTTTTCCTTTAAGGGAAAATAGCACTCAGGCTAAGCAGAGTGGGAAGAAGATCCGCGAAGAAGCACAACCTCGTCCTCAGAAGTGGGACAAAGAGGTGTTAACTCATACGTGTTGCGGATATTGGTGTCGACCGGTTTCTTCTCCTTTGAAAGAATGTGCTTCAAATCTAAAGTAGGATCAAGACGATAATCTTCAAAGTCCAAAGGAGGTGCATCACTCTCATGAGGGAAGTAAGTGTTGAGAAACATAGAAAAGTCTTCCTCGAATGAGTAATCGTCCAAAGTAGGATCGAGTGATGGCGGAGGATCTTCATCATGTGAAGAATCACTCGAAAGAGTATCAGCCTCATCGAAATCATCATACGTGGGCAGCTCGGGATACTCAGAAGTAAGGTCATCATAATCATCCGAGTCTGAGCTAGAATCATCATCATAAGCATCAAAGACCGGTGGAGAATCATAAATGGGAGAAGCTTCCAAAGTAGGGAGAGAATCATCCACCCATCATCTTGAAACAGTGGATTATCATCACAAGACTCGAATAGAGGATTTTTGTAAACGACAAAGTCATCGAGCACATTAATCATATTCACCGATTCTCGACCTCCAAAGGATTTGCCTGTAAGCTTCCCCATTTTAAAAATTTGTGCATCATCCCCGACTCTTAAGATTAACTCACCTTCGGCCACATCCACTAAAGCTCGTCCGGTTCTCAAGAATGGCCGACCAAGTATTAAAGGAATACGAGGGTCCATTTCATAATCAACAACGACAAAATCGATCGGGAAAGTAAATGTGCCAACTTTTATGAACACGTCTTCGGCTATACCAACGGGGTAAGCGAGAGTGCGATTTGCAAGTTCAAGAGTCATCTTTGTTGGAGTGAGGTCGGGCAATGATAGTGTTTTCCAAACACTCAAAGGCATAAGATTAATACTAGCCCCGAGATCAGCAAGGGCAGTAAATTCTTTAGTTTTGTTGAACACGCAAGGCAACACAAAACGACCGGGATCTCCAAGCTTTTCCGGAAGTTCTTTAAGAATAACTGCAGAGCAGTTTTCATTTAATCGTGTGTTAGCGAGTTCAATCAGCTTCTCCTTCTTGTTAAGCAATTCCTTAAATGCTTTAACAAATTTGGGCATGTGGACAAGTGTTTCAAGAAAGCTAATGTTGAAGTTCATTTGAGAAATCATCTTCACATAGCGTGTCACTTCGGAGTCCTCCTTGGTTAGCATTTTGGTCTTGCCTAAACGAGAGGGGTAAGGGATATTGGGTTTGGGTGGTGAAAGTGCAGGTGTAGGTGGTAAAGGTTGAGATGTTGAGGGTCATTCGTGGGAACTTCATCGCGTCGAGGCAGAGACGGTAATGGTGCACTAATACTAGGTGTAGGGGGAGTGGGGATAAATGGTGGTGGAGGAGGTGTAGATGATTGTGGTGGGATTGGTGGTCCTACGATGGTGACTCCACTACGAGTAGTTATAGAACTCACATTCGCTCGCGGATTGGTGACGGTGTTTGAAGGTAGAGAACTCGAAGAAGAAGGTTGAGCGGCGGGCAAGAAACTAGCAAGCATATTCTTCAAATCATTGGTTTGATTGCTGAAGGAGGATTGAATATTATCTCGAAGCTCGGATCTAATCTCATTTCCTTGCTTTGTGATATCTCCTTTCAGATTGATAATTTGACTTTGTAGATTCTTGATTTGCTCACCTTGGGTTCTCATGATGGCCTCAACATCCGGATTACTGGGTGGGGTTTGTTGGGCGGGTGGGTGATAAGGATTAGAAGCTCTTGGTGGGATTTGGTTGCTTCTATTGTAGTTGTTGGCGGGGTTTTGGTTTTGAGGAGAAAAACCGGGTGAAAGGTAATTGTTTGACTGGTAGCTCAGCAGATTTCTATCCCCTTGTTGTCGAGCTTGGTAATTTTCCGGTGAATAATTACCATAAGCTGCATACACATTTTCCGGATTTCCTTGAGTCGAAGGACAATCGGTGTATGAGTGAGGACCGCCGCATGTTTCACAAGGAGCAGCAACAGCTTTAACTTGTTGTTGTTGTTGGTTTGAAGCCAAGAGTTGCATACTTTTGCTCATTTCAGTCAGCACACGGGTGAGTTCGGTCATATCAGGGTTTGCTGAGGTGGAGGAAACATTGACTCTCGGGTTGTTCCTTGAAGAAGCAGAGGAATCCCAGTTTTTGTGGTGAGTAGTCATGTTTTCAATAAGCTCTCTACACTCCTCGGGTCTCCTTTTCATGAATGTGCCACCGGCGACTGCATTGATCGTATCACGATCACGAAAAGTCAAACCGTTGTAGAAAGTGTCTATTAAGGTCACAAGGAGCATGTTGTGATTTGGACATCTATCGATCAAGACATTATATCTCTCCCAAGCATCAAAAAGAGATTCATCAGGGTCTTGCATGAAACCGCTGATTTGATTGCGAAGGCTCATGACCATGGATGGTGGAAAGTAGCGCGACAAAAAGCGTTGAGTCATGTCATCCCAAGTGTGAATAGAATTCTTCGGGAGACGATCAAACCATTTCTCGGCATGATGTAATAAAGTATGTGGAAAGAGTTGTAGGCGAAGTTCATCCATTGTGGCACCAGCCAACTTCATGCTTTGGGTGATTGTAATGAACTTGTCGAGGTGTTTGTTGGCATCATCATCAGGCAATCCACGGAATGGGTTAGTTTGTACTTGCTGAATCATGTGGTGCTTCAACGAAAACTCAGGAGCGTTGATTTGCATCGGCGCAATCGGTCCTCCTCGTCCAAACATGGTAGGTTGACAAAGCTCCTCCATGGTCCGAAGATCGGGATGTGGAAGAACATTGTTGTTATTACTGAGGTGCGGTGGATTATTGTTGTTGTTAACACCAGACATAGCTAAATCTTCTTGAGTCTCGGGCTCTTGATAATTAGAAGATCTAGTACGCATACACCTGAAAATGCAAAAGAAAAAGAAACCAAACACAAAGACAATATATATACACAATAAAGATAAAATCTTTTTGGATTTTTGAAATTTTTTTTTTAATTTTTATGGATTTTTATCAATTTTTAATTTTTATGGGTTTTTGAATTTTTTAAGGCAAGAAAAATAACGCTCACAAGTGAACGGATCCCAAAAAGCAACGCGTCTCTCACATAAAACCGTTAATCTTTACGAAAAGAGCCGGCAACGGCGCCATTTAATAACTGGTTTTTTACCTGTGAAAAAAAATTATCTTTGTACCAATCTAATCGAATTGATCTAGGTTCTCTATGTGACTCAGTTTTATTTTGGTTAAAACAAAAAGGTTGTGTCGTTGTAGTATATGAAAGTGCAAAACAATTAAAGTAAAGTGTGTGAAAATAAACTAAATCTAATTAAATGAAAGGTGCGATATTTAAAAACGTGACGAAAAGTAAACTAATTAAATAACCAAAAATTAAAGCGTGACGAAAATTAAAATTGGACAAAGTATAAAAACATAAGCTAAAAATTAAACAAGGCAAAACATGAAAAATAACCCCCAATCGGAATATATTCCGATCAGAACTCTATCGGAATAAAGCACTTACCCTCGATCGGAATGATGACCGGAATACCCAAATCACCTTGATCGGAATGTTGCTCAACAGCCTGATCGGAATAAACAAGGAACCCTGGTCGGAATGCCTAACGCACCTCGATCGGAATGTTGAATGAACCACCAATCAGAATCCTGTCACTATCCAAATCGGAATGCCCAAAATTCACACTGATCGGAATACCAAAGCCTCCTCGTCGGAATGTTATTAGAACTCAAATCGGAAAGCTGTCACTCTTGCTAATCGGAATACCAACACAATCCAACCGATCGGAATTTTAAACACTTTCCAATCGGAAAGTTATAAACCCTTTTCCGACCAAGCAGGGAACGCTGGTCGGAATATGTAAACCCCTTTCCGATCTTACCAATCGGAATACGAAGGAAGAAACTAAAAATAAGCTAGAAAAATAAGCTACGATTCTAATAAGCACTAGACGAAATTTTAAAGCAAACCGATTAAGATAAAGATATTAAACAGAAATTTAAAGACTTTTAAGACACGAAAAGGATAAGCTTTAAGAAAAACAACTTTTTATACGAAAATAATTTTTATAAAAACTTTATAAACTTGAAAAGAAACAAAATAAGCTATGAAAATAAATGATTTAAAATAATCAAAAGCATAAAAATGAAATCTTTAAACAAATAGACAAGACAAAAAGCATATAAATCAAAGATTAAAGAAAGGTAGAATGAGATCAACAAGATAAAGTAAAGGTGCGAAAATTGAAAGAAACACTTACTTGAAATTAAAGATATTAAAGGTGCGAGACAAGTATTTAAATTGACATGAAAAGTAAAGGTGCAAGTAAATAAAGGTGGAAGAACTAATTGTCACGATTAGTAAACAAGAACAAATGAATGAAAATGAGAAGTATTTATAGGTGATTAGGGGGATTGTTAGAGGAAGCTTCCTCCCCTCCTTCCTTTCTTCTTAATTGCGCCATCAAGTCCTTCCTTCTTAATCTCTTTGTTAATCTTGGACTTTGATGACTTTTGGCTCGGGATTTCTTTGGACTCGTCTTTCAATTCTTCGATAAATAAGACTTGAGTTCCTCGGCTTTTAAGTAAACTTCCGTCTTTTGACTCTTTCTTCGATAAATCTTCAGAATTGGTCTTGGACTTCCGTTCTTTTTGCACTCTTGACTTCTTGACTTCGTCTTTCGTCTTTTTCTTCAATAAAAGTCCGTAAATGCCCGTGAATGTCCGTGTTTTCTCCACTTTTCACCATTTCGTCCTAAATCACAACAAAAACACAAACCAAGCATAATTCCGACATAAAAGACATAAAATACACGTTTTGGTCCGGTTATTATTGTAATTAAGTGGTAGAAAGGATGGGTGTTTACACACCTATCACAATCTCATATATGATACTAAAAAAAGTATGACGCATTAAATAAATGGTTTGCTGAATTTATGATTAAAACAGGGAGTTTGTTAGATTCACGATTAAGCACTTGTTCAGAAAATAAAGAGAGTACTTTTTATGAGTATCATATATGATATATGATACGCAAAAATGAGTTTGGCAAATTCAACAAAAGGTATGTTGAATTCAGGATTAAAACAAAGAGCATGCTAAATCAATGATTAAACACTTGTTCAGAAAATAAAAAAGAGTGCTTTGTAAGAACATACAATTAATGATTAAAAACATGTTCAAAATTAAATGTACCCAATCATGATTAAGACACTTATTCATAATAAAAAAGACACAAAAACAAAAAAAGTCTATTGAATTTGAATTTAAAACCAAAAAAGTTCTTATTATTAGAACTACTATTCTTCATCTTCAATTAAGTTTTCTTCATTTTCAACCAAATATGATTTTCTCTTGTAAGAGTTCCTCCTGGGCCATGATGGCGACTTCGTCTTATTCTTACACATTGCGTGCACGTCCTCATGCTTTGCTCCAATCGGGCAATTGCAACATCCATATATGCTTGTTGTTGGGTTTACACAATCTGCATTAATAAAAGAGAGGTAATAACATATTAGGTACCAATTTATTAAAACTGAATTATATAGCGGACAATATCAAGATCATAACATCATATATGATACCTCATGTATCATGTATGATATATCTATCATATATCATATATAATAGATCATATATCTGTTATATATATATATATATATAGATAAATGAGATATCATATATGATATATCAAGCTTAATTCAGCTTACTTCGACAATTTAATTAAAATGCCTAATAATATAGCTTATTCACATTAACTTAAGCTTATTCATAACTCACATAAATAAAACATGATAATAAGCCACAAGCATATTTGATTATGATATTGAGCATTGTCAAACATATTTGATTCTCAATTCTAAGCGACATGACAATTACCATAGCCATACATGGTCATCTAGTACAGTATTATATATTATAACAGGCTTAAAGAGCTTAGAGATATTTTGTGTATATTAGTCATAAGGTATTGTTATTTCTTGTAGTTTGTCAGAAACATCATATATGATACCCTATGTATCATATATGATACACTTATCATATATCATAAATCTATCATATGTGATAAATGATGTATCATATATGATACATCAAGCTTAATTCATCATATATCGGCTACATAAAAATCCTAATAATACAACTTATTCACACGAAAAATAAGCTTATTCATAAAACCTTATAATTCGTTAAAATAAGCTAATAAGATAGCTTATAATTCAACACAATAAATCCATATCATCTAATTCACAAAATTATTCATAGCTCTCATCTAATTCAAAAGTTTATTCAAACAAATAACTATGTTCACATAAATCACCTAACAAGTTAGCTTATAAGTAGGAACAATAATTTAAAATAACTCGTTCAAAATAAGCTAATTAAAAGCTTAAAATTAAAATGATAAAAAATTAATAAGCTTATTCAAAATAAAATAAGCTAAAAATAAGAATAGATTTTATACAAACATGATGATGGATTCGTGCCTGATCATGAATTCGTGTTGATTAATTGATCTAATTAATCGATTCGTGATGGATTCTTGATGATGTTCATGAGGGATTCGTGATTATAAACTTTAACTTATCAATTGTAGAGAGATAAACTAGATCGGGGCAGAGAGACAAATCAAAAGACGGTGTACGTGCGTGTGTGTATTTTATGAGTGAAAAGGTGAAAAAGGGTTTATATAGTGAGCGGGTGAAATGAGGAAAATACCACTACAGTGTAAAATGGGGATTTAATCCCAGCTGTTAGATAGTAAAAAAATGGAAGGTGGAGATGAGTCCCCCCATATCTTAGATAAGTTTGACATTCAAATAAACTTAAATCAAGTTATTGTCATAGTTTAAGTGTTGTAGCAAAAACTTTACAAAAGAATTATATCCTTTAAGCTTTTGATAAAAAAGGGTAAAAGCTATATAATACCATCGTACTTATCGATTTGTGCCGACTTTAAACACTTACTAATTAATCTCGTGACTTTACCATTGTACTTTCAAATTTGTTTCGACTATACCAATATTACATTAAAATGACTATATTACCCTCGTCTTCTTTAACATAATTACATCTTTTGCCACATTTATACCACTTTACAATTTTTTGCTTCTCACTCCTCCATTTCTGTTTCTCTCTCTAAAATAATAATGGCTAAACTATCTCTTTTATGATTTTCTTAACATATCACAATTATTTTTAATATATTGTGTGCATCAAAAAAAATCCTTAATGTTTATCTTATAAGAAATTTGAGTGGATTTTCCACTTTTCCGAATTCTTCGTTTCACCTAAAAACAAAACAAAAAACACTAAAAAGAACAAAAAACATATATCAAACGCAAAGATAAAGAGATCTATTTGTTCAATTCCACTAATCACACAAAAACAAAAAACAAAAAACATATATCAAATTTTATAAAAATATCTAAAAAAGGCGATATGATCAAGAATATATAGTAAAACATACAAGGGAATTTGAGCTCAATTGGATCAACCGAAAGAAGTTCTCTTGTGATCATTTTTTTTGTTTATTATTGAAAATGATAAAGAAAATGTGAATCTTGAAATGAAAATAAAAGTGAAAAAAAGAAAATGTTTATAAAAATGTGAGGAGATTGAAAATGGTTGTTATGCAATGACTTCTTTTAATGAGGGGAGTGATTTTGTAACTTTTGAAAAACGTAGAAATTTAGGTTTTTAAGGTTTGACTTATTGTGAAGGACATAAGCAATCTGAAACTAACCGGACATTGTATCAAAAGATTGTTTCATTTTTTTAATGGAGGGTACTTTAGTCATTTGTAAGGGTAATATAGTTATTTTAATGTAATATTGGTATACTCGGAACAAATTTGAAAGTATAATGGTAAAGTCACAAGATTAATTAGTAAGTGTTTAAAGTCGGCACAAATTAATAAATACGATGGTATTATATAGCTTTTACCCATTCCATATTGTGCTTGTATTAATCTAGTATAGTAAGAACTTTGTTAACTAATTAATAATATTATTATCTTTTATTCATGGGAATGAATGCTAACGGATTTTTTTAACGATAGCCATGTCCAATGAAGATTCGTGATAACATGGGTACGTCTAGGCGGAACCATTCCTATAAACCTCTATGACAGAGAACGGAAGTATCAGATTGATAATTAAGATGAATTGAGAGAATCATATATTAATGAATGAATTTTTCCATACAAAATAGTGAAAGTTTATGGACATAAAATTAATAGTCGTGTGATAGGATCGAACTCAGGATTACGGGATTGCACACAATACGTAAAGGGTTAATTAATTTTAATAAATATATTTATTTAATTTAAACCAAGCTTAACTTAAACGGTCGTTAAATAAATTAAGAGTTAAGTTAAACGAACATTATGAAATTAAATAGAAGAAAGAAGAAACGGAAGGTTCCGGAAGACACCCCATCGGGGTGTCGACCGTCGGCTACAAGGGGGGGGGGGGCAAAGGGAAAGATTTTCTTTCCTAATTCGTTTATTACTTGGAAACCAAGTTTTGCCAAGGCTTATATAAACACTCCATAGCCTTCATAATTTTCCATCCCATCTCTCCTTCTCTCTCTTTGATCGCCGGCTAAACACCCCTTCTTAGGGTTCTTTGGTTTTCTATTTTGCTATTTATATTATCTAGTCCTAGCCCCTCTCTAGGGTTGTTGGGTAGATATTCCACAAGCGTTGAAGCTTCGGTTTGCAAGTGCTAGAATCACGATTAGCCCGTTGCATTACGTGTGTACAAGAGCGTAATATAGTTTTACTTTAAACTATATCTTGGTATTATTCTTCATAAACCCTAATTGTTGATTCGTTGGTGATCTTGTGGATCTTCGCTAGGATAAAGGTATGTAACCCTAATTCGATTAATTATAATTGTGTTATTAGTTATGATCTTGTTAAATCGCTTCCGCTATGTGTGCTTTGATCTTATTTAGGGTTTTGTACTGTTATGAACTTTATAAATCTTCAGTGGCATCGAGAGCCGTTTTAACATGTTATAATTATCGAGATCCCTAAAGTTTTTTTAACTAATATTGATTTGAGTTAAAGGGAAAGATTTTCTTTCCTAATTCGTTTATTTCTTGGAAACCAAGTTTTGCCAAGGATTATATAAACACCCCATAGCCTTCATAATTTCCATCCCATCTCTCCTTCTCTCTCTTTGATTGCCGGCCAAACACCCCTTCTTAGGTTCTTTGATTTTCGATTTTGCTATTTATATTATCTAGTCCTAGCCCCTCTCTAGGGTTGTTGGGTAGATATTCCACAAGTGTTGAAGCTTCGGTTTGCAAGTGCTAGAATCACGATTAGCCCGTTGCATTACGTGTGTACAACAGCGTAATATAGTTTTACTTTAAACTATATCTTGGTATTATTCTTCATAAACCCTAATTGTTGATTCGTTGGTGATCTTGTGGATCTTCGCTAGGATAAAGGTATGTAACCCTAATTCGATTAATTATAATTGTGTTATTAGTTATGATCTTGTTAAATCGCTTCCGCTATGTGTGCTTTGATCTTATTTAGGGTTCCGTACAATTGTTATGAACTTTATAAACCTTCAGTGGCATCGAGACCCGTTTTAACATGTTATAATTATCGAGATCTAAAGTTTTTTAACTAATATTGATTTGAGTTAAAATTACATGTTGTTTTTTATTGTTTTAACAAAAATTAGGGTTTTGTTTTTTTCTTGTTTTTTAAAAATCGGCCTAGCCGAAATTTTTTATTAATTTTTTTTTGTAAACCCTAAAATTACACGGTATAATCTTTAGATGTTTGCATGAATTAATTGTTATGTCATGTATGGTTATGATCCGTAGTATTTTAATTGTTAAGAGAATGTGAGAGATCCGTGATGAACGTGCATGTTTTTTACGGATCATATGATTTTGTATGCTATTTGCTTTATTTGATTCAAAGTTTTAAAATTAGGGAAGACTTTTTATGTTTATAAAGACCCTAGATGTGATGTTCTTTGAATAAATTGTTATGCATGTGGCTATTTGATTTAGTTTTTTTACCTACTTGTTTTCATGCGTTTTATTTAATTGTATGCTGTAAATAAGGGTAATTTTTTCCAAGAAAAATAATATTGTCTAAATCTTATCAAATTAATGAATTGTTTTGAGATCTAAATTACATATGATTTGCGTTGATTGGAATTGCAATAATAACTTAACGGCCTACTCAATTTTGACAAACTATAAAGTGGGTATAACATACCGCTGGTCATGTACCTGGTTAAGGAAGGAGGTGTTATGCTTCAGCGCTGACCAAATCCCCGGCTCGCCTGTGCGTCAAAGTTGGAATTACCTATGGTTGTTATTTGCATAATTCTTTAAGGTTGATTTAAACGCAAATTCACATCCGAAACACAAAGAATAAGGTTATTGCTTTGAGCTTTAGCTGAGTTCTAGAAAAAGTACGTTGTAGATAGTTGTGGGTAAAATCTTTAATTGGTTTAACCAATACCTCAACTTGCAAATATGTGGCGAATTTTTTAGTCTCACCAAAAAGTTTACTAAAAGTTTTATTAAACTAATGATATGGAGATGTATGCATGCTTCTCCATACATGATTTTGACATAAAAAATCTGTACGCTAAAATTTAAGTCTTATGCCATCTAATTGACGAACACTTGAAGTTACAATTGTCGTCATATGAGATTTTGGACGATGTTGTGATGGAAAGAAAACGTTCATAGAATGAGAATTCGCATGAATGTTTTACGTTCTTTAGATTAGTCGACTTAATTGAGTTACTTAGTGAGATCTGGAAACTTAAGGTGTAAAGTAGGGATGAAACATGTTTACAATGCAAAATGACTTTTGGCAATGTAAATCCCTAAAATATCTAGAGATTGCAAATTTGTTTGTCAATTATTGTTCGAGAAGTTACCATGTTGAATACATTTGTCACTAGTAGATCAACTGATGTGATGAGTTTATGTCAATATGGATTATAATTTCAAGAAAATACTATGGTTTTTTATTACCGGGGTAATTTTATTTTCTTGAATGGTATTATCGAAAATACTAATGTTTGAACTTATTTCTGTAGAAATGGCTCAACCCGAAAACAATATGACTATAAGTTCTACGTTCAAAGCTTTCTTTGATCGTCCTGAACTTACTGGCCCAAACTTCTATGATTGGTATCGCTCACTAAGAATTTTCTTGAGAGTAGCGGGTACTATCGATATGTTGACTACTCCTTATCCGGAGGATCTTGCTGAAGGAGCATCTGATGCGCAAAGGCTTGAACACGCTGCTAATGTAAAGAAGCACTCTCAGGTGGCTACTTTAATGTTAGGGAAAATGGCTTCTCCATTTCAACAGAAGTATGAGCTATTTTCACCTAAGCGAATGCTTGATGAACTCAAGGCTGTGTATGAAAAGCCGCAAGCTGTGGAGACCTACGATTTGGTAGATGCCTTGCATAGTTAAAAGCAAGCTCCTGGAAAGTCTATAAGTTCCCATTATATGGAGATGAGGGGTTATATGGAACAACTCATTGCACTAGGAAAACCCTATGATCATAATATGGCTATCAACTTGATCAATAGGTCCCTTAACAAGGACTTCAATGATTTCGTTCGAAACTATAATATGCATTACACGGGGAAGACAGTTAATGATTTGCATGCAATGCTCATTGACTTTGAAAAGAGGTTAAAGGATAAGGCATCTACTTCTACTCCGTCTGTGCTTTATGTACAAAAGGGTAGAGTGAATAAGCCAAAACCGCAAGCGAACAAGAAGAAAGGCAAAGGCAAGGGTGATAAGGGAAAACAAGTTGTGACTTATTCTAAACCTAAGCAGAACCTTGTCAAGAAGAAGAATCAATCTTAGAAGGATGAGACTTGTCACCATTGCAAAGCAAGTGGTCACTGGAAGAGGAACTGCCCTCTTTATCTCGATGAGTTGCGAGAAAATAAGAAGAAGGCTGAGCTAGGCGATGCAGCACCTTCATGTAACTTATTTATGATAGAGTTATTTAATCTTACATACAAATAAAACTATTGGGTATATGATACGGGATGTGGTATTAACATTTGTAATACCCTGCAGGGATTTGAGTTGGAGAGGAAGCTTACCAATGGGAAACAATTTCTGCAAGTGGGCAATGGCGCACAAGCAGCGGTTGAAGCTATATGAACATTTAATTTAGTTTTACCTTCGGGTTTAGTACTGATTTTAAATGATTGTCATTATGCACCTACAATTGTTAGGGGTGTTATTTCCTTTTCTAGTGTGTTGGATCTTGGATTTATTCACACTATTGATAATAATAGAATTTCTGTTTTCAAAGATGGTTTATTCTATTTTGATGCAATTTCTGTGAATGGTGTTTTTGAAATTAACATGCATGATAATAATTCCAAGAGAAATAATAATTCTGTTTTAGCATGAATAAGAAGAGAAAGTTAGACAAGAACTCTTTTTATCTTTGGCATTCTAGACTTGCCCATATTGGGAAGACTCGCATACAAAAGCTTCAACGTGACAGCCTTTTGCAAAATATCAATGATGAATCATTTGATAAATGTGAGTCTTGTATCTCTAGAAAGATGACCAAAAAACCTTTTAATAGCAATATTGAAAGGGCTACTGAACTACTTGGTTTAATACATACGGATGTGTGTGGACCACTTAGACATGTGTCAAGGAAAGGTGCTAGCTACTTCTTAACATTTACGGATGATTATAGCCGTTATGGTTATGTTTATTTACTTAAGCATAAAATGAGGTATTTGAAACATTCAAAGTGTTTAAAACGGAAGTAGAATTGCAACTAGGAAAGAAGATAAAAGCTCTTCGTTCTGATCGAGGTGGTGAATATTTAAGTCAAGAGTTTAAAGATTATTTAAGTGAGAATGGAATTGTTCAGAAACTTACTTCTCCATATACTCCACAACAGAATGGTGTATCCGAAAGGAGAAACGTACATTATTGGATATGGTGCAATCTATGTTTAATCTTACAACTTTACCTTTATCCTTTTGGGATTATGCTCTAGAATCTGCTGTTCGTATTCTAAATATGGTTCCCACAAAGAAGGTTGATAAGACACCATATGAACTATGGCATGGCAAAACGCCACATTTGTCTTATTTAAAGATTTGGGGTTGTGAGGCGTATGTGAAACGTGACTCTGGAGATAAACTCCAACAACGCTCAGTAAAATGTATCTTTGTAGGTTACCCTAAGGAAACTATGGGTTACTACTTCTATTATCCGCCTGAGAACAAAGTTATTGTTGCTAGGTATGGAGACTTCCTTGAAAATGATCTTGTAAATCAAGAATTCAGTGGGAGAAATTATGATCTTGAAGAAATTCAAGAAGATACATTGCCTTCTGAAAATACTAGCGAAGAAATTCCAATAGAGCCAGAAAGTCTGGGAGCTCCACCGGAATTAATTCTCCACGTAGGTCTAAAAGAACCGTACCTGCGCCAAGAAAACTATGTTTTAACATAGAGGATGATGAGGAGGAAGTAGGGGATCTTGGTGAACCTGTTAACTATCGATCCGCAATGCTTGATCCAGAAAAGTCTAAATGGATAGTTGCGATGAATGAGAAAATGAAATCCATGGAAATCAACGATGTTTGGATTCTTGTTGATGCGCCTAAAAATGCTAAAGTAGTGAAAAATAGGTGGATTTTCAAGAAGAAAACCGACATGGATGGCGAAGTACAATCCTATAAAGCACGTTTAGTAGCTAAAGGTTTTACTCAAACTTTTGGCGTAAACTACGAGGAGACTTTTTCTCCAGTAGCAGACTTACGAGCTATTAGGATTCTCATAGCTATAGCAACATACTATGACTATGAGATATGGAAAATGGATGTTAAAACTGCCTTCTTGAACGGTCGCTTTGATGAAGACATCTATATGCAACAACCGGAATGGTACGTTGATCTTAAATATCCAAAACGCGTGGGCAAACTTCAAAGATCTATTTATGGTTTGAAGCAAGCATCACGTCAATGGAATAAACGATTTGATGAAGAAATAAAAAAGTTCGGATTTATTCAGAATCGTGATGAGCAATGTGTATACCGTAAAGCTAGTAGGAGTAATGTAGTGTTCCTAATTTTATATGTCGATGACATATTAATCATGGGAAGTAACATTCCAAGACTTAAGAAAGTTAAGGATTATCTTGGTAAATGTTTTTCTATGAAGGATTTGGGAGATGCTGCATATATTCTGGGAATTAAAATCTATCGAGATAGGAAAAGACGGTTAATTGGTCTTAGTCAAGATACTTATATTGATAAGATATTGAAGAAGTATAACATGCATAACTCTAAGAAAGTTTTTCAACCAATGGAGGTTAAGCATGAATTAAGTCATGAGTTAGATGCATCAACACCTGAAGAGGTGGCTTACATGCAGAAGGTGCCTTATGCTTCGGCTGTAGGATCTATTATGTATGTTGTAAGATGCACAAGGCCTGATGTGGCGTTTGCTCAGAACTTGGTCAGTCATTACTAACAAAATCCAGGGAAGCTCCACTGGACTGTTTTTAAACATATACTAAAGTATTTGAGGAGTACGAAAGATATGTTTTTGGTATTTGGGGGTAAACCAGACACAGAACTGAATGTTACAGGTTTCTGTGATGCGTCCTGGCAATGTGATAAAGACGAGATGAAGTCTCAGATGGGTTACGTGTTTGTTATCAATGGAGGAGCAGTTGACTGGAAGAGCAAGAAGCAGACAACAATTGCAATGCATGCTACTCAATCTGAGTACATGGCTGCTTCAGAAGCTGCAATAGAAGCTGTTTGGATTAGGAAGTTTATTGGAGATCTTGGAGTGATGCCTTCAATTAAAGAACCTATTGATATATATTGTGACAATTCTACTGCAATAATATTCGCCAATGATTCTGGAGTCATAAAAGGCGCCAGACACTTTAAACGTAGATATCACTACGTTTGAGAACAAGTTGAAGCTCGTGAAATAAAATTAATAAAAGTTCACACAGACGATAACGTAGCTGATCTTTTTTACTAAGGCTTTGCCTAGACCAAAGGTAGTTAAGCATGCCAAGGCTATTGGGCTGCAACTAGCTAGCGAATTCATGCAATAAATCTATGATTAGTATTTGGATAAAGGATGTTAAGACATTATTGAATTGATGAAATAAAGATTGAGTTCCGTTTATTTTCTATTATTTGATTTTGTATCCTGTTTTACATGTTTTAATCCATGAATAAATTGTTATGTTCTAAATGTCCGTTGTCGATTAATAATATGAGAGTATTATTAAACAAAGGCAATTCAAAATAGTGACAGTGTATACTTTAAAGTATATTGGTCAATTTTGAATGATATTTGATGAATCAAATATTGGACTTATCCCAACTATATGATTTTACTTTATGGATCTTTGTTATCAAGTAAATTATTAATAGTTATCCTCGGACCTGAGATACTAGGAAACTGCATTGAATGTAGTGCATTTCTGTAAGGTAACCTAACGCTAAACGTAACTGGTAACTATAAGGGTTATTTTTAGAAGTGTTGCAACGTTCATAAGTTTCGCTTGTAGTCAAAATAGGATTTGTTTCCTTCAAATTATTTTTGAAGTATAATACAGCTGGGCCCCTCGGGGGAGTAGTAAGACTTTTGTGTGGCCACACCCAAATTTGCTTTGGTAATCTTGCTATATCCGTAAACGAGAAACAGAATGGTTAATGTAAGGAATGACTGAGATCCATATCCTATTAACGTTGTATTTGAAATAAAAGGATAATAATAATGATAAATCATTAAAAGGTTTTGTCCAGGAGACCTTACTCGAGTTGGACTAGTGACATTGCTAGTGTAACTAGACGCTAGTCAGTGTAATCACGATCTTCAAATTTTGTCCAAGTGGGAGCTGAAAGTTTATGGACATAAAATTAATAGTTTTGTGATAGGATCGAACTCGGGATTACGGGATTGCACACAATACGTAAAGGGTTAATTAATTTTAATAAATATATTTATTATATATATTTAATTTAAACCAAGCTTAACTTAAACGGTCATTAGATAAATTAAGAGTTAAGTTAAATGAACGTTATGGAATTAAATAGAAGAAAGAAGAAATGGAAGGTTCCTGAAGACACCCCATGGGGGTGTCGGCCGTCAGCTACAAAGGGGGGGGGGGGGGGGGGGGGGGGGGGCAAAGGGAAAGATTTTCTTTCCTAATTCATTTATTACTTGGAAACCAAGTTTTGCCAAGACTTATATAAACATCCAATACCCTTCATAATTTTCCATCCCATCTCTCCTTCTCTCTCTTTGATCACCGTCCAAACACCCCTTCTTAGGGTTCTTTGGTTTTCGATTTTGCTATTTATATTATCTAGTCTTAGCCCCTCTCTAGGGTTGTTGGGTAGATATTCCACAAGTGTTGAAGCTTCGGTTTGCAAGTGCTAGAATCACGATTAGCCCATTGCATTACGTGTGTACAAGAGCGTAATATAGTTTTACTTTAAACTATATCTTGGTATTATTCTTCATAAACCCTAATTGTTGATACGTTGGTGATCTTGTGGATCTTCGCTAGGATAAAGGTATGTAATCCTAATTCGATTAATTATAATTGTGTTATTAATTATGATCTTGTTAAATCGCTTCCGCTATATATGTTTTGATCTTATTTAGGGTTTTGTATAATTGTTATGAACTTTATAAACCTTCAAATAGCCCATTATAGACTACATCTGACAAATTTTAATTGACAGCATATAAATCACTAGACACTTGTGTGATTACGGCGAATTCCTAAATCATGCAATTTACAATTGAGGTCAAAACATCAAATTTCGCGAAATCTGTCAGTGAAAATCGTGTACGGCTGACGAGGGACTCGTTGAGGGCTTTTCGATGAGATGTTATGGGCCCTGCAACTCATACTCTCCATCCAAAAATCTGCGAACTCTTGCACTGTTCATGATATAACTTTTGTCTAGCATCCTTTTAGTTTTTTTTTTCTTCCGGTTAGTAACTAGTCATATCAAGTATCAACGCACCTTAACCATCCAAAACTGAATGTAGACGTGCAAGGCCAAATTACATTAAAGAGTATCAAACTTATGTTTAATATTAGAGTTAGCAAATGTTGTCCATTTTGATAAATATGAGCACTTTTTGTCCATTTTAAAAAAAGGATGGGACACTTTTTGCCTATTCTTTATTATTAATGGGCTAAACGGGCGCATATGTAAGAAAATTATGGGTTTAATGGGCGCACATGTAAAACACTAATTAGGCTACTCGACGGATATTTTATATTTAGTTTTTATCCCCGGCTTTTAAACAAGTATTTTTATTTTTTAATTCTACGTTTTTATATGTCTTTTTTCTCTTTTTAGCTTGCGCCCGTTTAGCCCGTCCGTTTCGCCCGCCCGTTTTACCCGTGCCCGTTTAGCACGCGCCTGTTTAACCCGCCGCCCGTTTAGCCCGTCGCCCATTTAGCCCACCGCCCGTACTCGCCCGCCCGCCCATTTTGCCACCTATATTTAATATCTATTGAGCTATCATACTTTTTGTTGTGTGTTAAATATGGGTAACCATCTTAAAACACACTGGTTAAAATATCAAGACGAAGATTGTGGTAGGTTTTCAGGTAACAACTGCTAGTCTTCCGGGCATGTCATATCCGCCCACATAACCGTATTTTATGTTTCTGGAAAATCTGCGCACATAGGTATGAGCATTGAACATTTGAGCGTATGTTCAATTTCTATTTGGGGGTCAAACATTTTCTTATTGATAGTTCAGGGTATCCAACTTGATTAATCTAATTTATTAGGTTTTCAAGGAAAGAAAATGATTTGGTTGTTACATGGAACTATAAAACCGTGTCATTGATCGTTGATGAAAAATCTGATACCCGTTACTGCAATTTGCTCATTTTCTCTTTGCGGGATAATAAAAGTACGATTGACGCCATTGGTATTATCCCTTAGTAGTATCCTGTTTGATTCCAGAGAGTTGCACTTCGTTTATATCATGTTAGTATTAATTAGTATTCTCCTTGTACCACTTCCTAAAGACTTATAAGAAGTTGGATAAAAGTAGTTTTGTTGTTGAACCCGACCATACTCGTACTACAAAACTAGCTAGGATGGCTTGTTTTGACCTCTTACTCTGCCCACGCCCACCTGTCTAAACAGATTCATTATACACTTTTATTGGTCATCTGGTCCGTTTTCATTTTTAAGCATCATTAATCCTAAAGACATGTTATGTTATCTTTCATTTGGCTCGAGTTTGGTTCACCACAACTTGCATCAATTTAGGTTTTTGCTAAGCTTATTAACCAATGACCGAGCCCAATTCTGGGTACAAAGTCCATTAGGTTCAAAGGTTGTCCTATCTACTTTGCATTATAAATATTAGATCAATAAAACATAACAATATTGAGACTACAAAAGCAGTTGAGAGGAAATAAAAAGAGCGGGAAAACAGTTATGAATTCGTTAAGGGCGCGTTTGTTTAGGATAAGATTAAAGTTTGGTTTAGATTAAAAAGAAAATATATGGATGTAATTGAATGGTTTTATTAAAAGGTATTTGTTTTGTAGTGGGTTATGATTAGAAGAGAGAAGTGCAAAAATCATTCTTGTGGTATATCGAAAAATCGAATTACATCATTCGTTAACTTTTTGGACAACAGCCATCTCTCCGTTAGTGCGCGGGGCATAATACATCCCTCATGGATTAACGGTGCAAATGTTTTCTCGTTAAAAATTAACAAAGTTTAAAAGAGAGGATATTCTTGTCTTTTTCCTTTCCCAGGGATGTATTGTGAACCTTATCATAAATAGTTTCAAAAAAAAACTTATTTTTGAAAAAAAAAATTATTTTCAGAAAAAATAAGTTTTATTTTCTCGAAAAAAAAATGTTTTCGGAAAAAAAAGTTTTATTTTCGGAAAAATAAGTTCTATTTTCGAAAAAAAAAGTTTTTTTTTTGAAAAAATATGTTTTATTTTCGAAAAAATATGTTTTATTTTCGGGAAAAAAAAATTTAGCGAAACAAAAATTCTGAAAAAAGAATTTAATTTTTTTCGAAAAATAATTCTTTTTTTTCGAAAAAGAAGTTTTATTTTTTGAAAAAAAATAAACTTTCTTTTTAAAAATTTTTGTTTCGGAATATTTTATTAATTTTTTAAAAAAGATTTATTTTTTTTAAAAAAATATTCTTGAAAAAATTTTGTTTCGAAACAAAAAATTATTTAAAAAAAAGGTTTTAACTTTTTCTAAAAAGAAAAAAAAACATTTTTTTCTAAAAAAATTTAAATTTTTAAACCAAATTTGTTTCGAAAAAATATTCTTTTTTTCTTAAAAAATATTGTTTCGAAAAAAGAAATGACTTTTTTTCAAAATAAAACTTTTTTTTCGAAAATAAAACTTATTTTTTAGAAAATAAAACTTTTTTTCCGAAAATAATATTTTTTTCGAAAATAATTTTTGTTTTCGAAAATATATTTTTTTTCGAGAAAATTAAACTTATTTTTTCTGAAAATATTTTTTTTTTTCAAAAATAAATTTTTTTTGAAACTATTTATGATAAGGTTCACAATACATCCCTGGGAAAGGAAAAAGACAAGAATACCCTCTCTTTTGAACTTTGTTAATTTTTAACGAGAAAACATTTGCACCGTTAGTCCATCAGAGATGTATTGTGCCCCGCGCACTAACAGAGAGATGGCTGTTGTCCAAAAAGTTAACGAAGGATGTAATTCGATTTTTCGACATACCACATGGATGATTTTTGCACTTCTCTCTGATTAGAATTAAAAGTTTATATATATTTTTAGATTATGTAAAAAAATAAAAATGAAGATAGATTATATTTGAATTTAATAAGAAATAATTTGTGGATGATATTCTCTTACACGATTGTCAATTTTTTTAAGAAAGTGTGGGCCCTGTGTCAAAGATTACATATACAACAAGCATAGATGACTGAATTTCTGAATTCCTTTGTAGTTGGGGATGAGCTCTATTTATAAGATCTAAGAAATCTTTCCAAACATGGGTGTTTAAGTCAAATCACAATTTTAAAAGTAAACCACTTAAACCGAACTAGTCCTAAGTGAGAATGAAGGGTAAAAGACTATTTATAGCCAAAGTCAAACATGAAAGTCAACTAAAGCCGACCTGCTACACTAGCTTAAGCTACATATACTAAAAATTTTCTATTACAACAATCAAACTAAAAGTATATGATATTAACATAGGATCAGAGTAGACCTGAATTCTTTTAGTGATGTTGAACTTGGAAGTCTTTAACATAATGTGCTGTTTGGTAACACGGTTAACATATGCTTCAGTAGTAGATGTTCGGTAACTCTGTGGCCTTCTTACCCCCCTCCCCCACAAGTTGGCAATACGAAAGGATCACATATGTCAAACTTGGATATGCAATTGTAGTAGACAACCTTTGGTAGTCCTTTAGTGAGTACATCAAGTGTTGTCTAGAAGGGATGAGGATAAGCAAAACTTGTGTATTTTTTATCTTGTCTCTAACAAAATGGCAATCTATCTCTATGTGCTTTGTTCTAGCATGATTCACTAGGTTAGAAGCTAATGATAACGTAGATTTATTGTCACAATAGATGTTTTTTTGGAGTAGGAGTGTACACATGTAGATCTTTAAGCAAACATTCTAACCAAGTGACCTCATAAGTGTAGTATGATGTGGACCTATATATTCTGCTTTTGTAGATGATCTGGAGACAAAAAGTTATTTCTTTGATGACCAGGATACAAGACATGAACTCAAAAAGATAGTTGTACGTGAGACTGATCTTTTGGTGATGGGACATGATGCCGGGTCACTGTCACAATAAGCCAAACGAGTGAGATTTATACCCTTGGGAAAATATAGACCTTGGTCTGGACATAACTTGACATATCTAAAAACTTTTTAAAGAACATCCATGTGAGCTATTGTGGGTTATTAAGAAAATTGGCTAAGCTTGCCTACTAGTTTTCAATATAAGGATGGGTCATATAAAGGAGTTACATCAGTAAGGTTTAGGTTCTTGATAGGGTCAAGTGGTATATTGGATAGTTTATGGTTAAGAACATTAGCGCATTGCAGCAAATCAGAAGCATATTTCCTTTGAGACATAACAACGCCTTTTATGTTCTATAACACCTCAGTTGCTAAGTAGTAATTCAATAAGCCAAGATCCTTGATGCTGAATTTGAATTTCTTGTATAATTGAGTCTTGATGTTTGAAAGTAGGATCTTGTCATTTCCAGTAAGAAAAATGTCATCGACATAAATCAATAGTGCTAAATATTGTGAGCCTTAAGTCAAAGTAAATATGGAAGTGTCAACATAGCTTTGGAGAAAACCAAGTGAGAGACGAAAGGTTGCGAGTTTGGTAAACCATTGTCTTAGTCTGTTTTAGTCCATATAGAGATTTCTTGAGTTTGTAAACAGTGTTTGGTAGAACTGGTTTAAGGTATCCTAGTTGAGTGTTCAACTTCCTCATGAAGGCCAGCATCTAGAAATGCATTATAGATGTCCAACTATTCAATGATCGAGTGTTTGCTGACCGCACAACCAATAGTGTTCTAACAATAACTATCTTTGCAATTGGTGCAAAAGTCTTTTTGGAATCAATTCCTTCCTTTTGGTTGAACCATATTGCAACAGTTCTCCCTTATAATATCTCAATAACACCATCTTATTTAAACTTAATTTTGTAGACCCATTTATTGCTAATAGGTATCCTTCCCGCTGGAAGAGTAGGAAGTTCCCATGTAGAGTTTGATTCTAGTGCTTGAATCTCCTTAGTCATAACATCCACCCATCTAGGATCCTTGGAGGCTTGTAAATAGGTATGTGGTTCTGTGTATTAGCCTCAAAATTATTGAGTCGAACAAGTATGAGTCAGTCATAGATTTATTATGTATCGGTCATAGGAACATTGTAATTAGTAATGGGTTAATCACGGGCTTGACTTAAAGCTAACATGTCCATGTTTTTTGGGTAGAGGAAAAACTACCCTGATAAAATATAATAAAAAAGAAGCAAACTAAGTCTACATTTAGGACCTTAAGCCCGTTAGTTAAGCCCGACCCAAACATAAATAGCCTATACGCCTCTTATTGGTGTAGTCTATAATTACGACCCTCTTAGCATGTTAGGAGGGTGTTGGTTCATGTGTTTCTATCTCTTAATCTAATATTTCTCAAGTTTTAACCAACCATTCTCTCCTCCTTATCTCTCTAAGTTTCTCTCTTTTCTACTATTTTCTATCATTTGTCACGGGTAGATAGGTGATTGCAATTTGTAGTTTTTTGATTGTGTTCATGTGTTTCAACACCACACCACACCGTCACGCTACTTTATTTTTTCTTTGTTGTTGAAGCTTGAAAGTTGAAACTACACTAAAAGATCATCTACATAGGTAGAAATGATCTAGTATCTTCATGATATAGGTGGAGTTGCTTTGAAACAAGAAAGATCCTTTCTTTTACCCTTTTTTTTGTTCGAAAATAATTTTGAAAGTATGATTCTTGATTCTAAAATTTTTGGCGCAAAAATAAAAAAATTGCATTTTTAGGTGTATTATGGCTTAGTATATCCGAAAGTACAAGTGGTTATTGGATACAATTTAAAAAGTGTAGCTTTTTGGTGGTTTTTGGCTTGCGGATGCTAAATAGCAGATTTCAGGTTCGAGGCGAAATTGCAGTTTCTCTACCACGGTGAAATGGCAGAGGCAAAACTGTAGTTTCTCCACCGCGGAAAAATAATAGAGGCGAAATTGCAGTCTCTCCACCACAACGCAATAACAGAGGCGGATTGTAGTTTCTCCACCACGGCGAAAGAGCATAGGCGAATTGCAGTTTCTGCACCACAGTGAAATAGCAGAGGAGAAATTGTAGTTTCTCGTCGAAATATCATTTTCCTTGGAGGCGAAATAAGAAATTTCTAAGAGGACCGAAATTGCATACTCACATTTGTGCCGTAACCACCATCACCTTTGACTCCGGATCACTAATTCCAAAGTAAAAGGGTCTTTGGCGGGTAACCCAAGTAAAATTTAATTTTTTCCATAACCTTTTAGGCCTTTTCAGCTTCAATTTCAAATTTTGACAATACGTGAAATGTTTTGGCCTAAAATTCAAGATTTTGGACCAAAATTAAAAATTTTCACGCAAAATCGACGTTAAATTTTCAAAATATCAAATTTTTTCTACGATCTTAGAATTGATTTCTTAAGTGCATTTCAAAGTTTGACAAAAGAAAATTTTGACTATATTTTTGGCGGCCAAATTTGGGAATTTTCATAATTAAACCACAAAATTAATCCCAACACATCTACTCAAGATCCGATTTCACTTCACACGGGTTTAATGGGAATGAAAGAAATGATTTCTTCGTGTTCGGGAACCGAAGAACAAGAGATGCAACTTCAATCATGACTCATCAAACAACGTTGCGTAAAAGCTTCAATGATCTCAAATCAAACCTTCAACGTCTTAACAGAGATGGATTCACGGACAGTCCTTTACTTGTATATGCATTTGCATGTTTCTTTGGAAACGATACTGTTGATCCCAAACTTAGATCGATTTAGTTTTATGTAAACGAGAATGAATCAAGTTAAACACTTAGAGAAACTTTGTTGTATATGAAACAGTCTAAGTATTATGCGGAATTAATACTTAGAACAAGAACACACAAACAGAATAAACCAAACTTTCACTTTGATTGATGATTGAACTTGCGTACAATGAAAGTGCAAAACGTATATTGAACTAAAACCTAAAGGCATCCTTTTATAGAATAAGGAACCTTGTACAAGAGTCTACGTATCAGCTATTTTAGGTAAAGATAAACATAAGAAATACATTGTCGAACATATCTTTACTAGAAATATAAAACGTGTAGACTAAGTATTCTATCAGTGCTTGACTTCTTCTCATCAGCGCTTGACTTCTTCTTGTCAACGCTTGATCTGACAACGTTTGATTTCTTCTTATGAAAGTCCAATTTCCTTTTAGCGTCTAAGTGTCTTGGCTCATTTTATTCCCAACAATCCTCCCCTAAACTTGATATCTACTCTAGTAATCAAGTTTCTGAATAAAAACCAAGTACAAGGAGGATTCTTACAAATACACATCACTTGTTAATTAGGAAATAAATAAACCTAATTGTATCTTTGCCAACATCACTTGTATAATCCATCTCCAGCTGTGTTGACACCATTTTCTTCAAAACTTCCTTGGACATAGGATATTCACAATCCACGAGAAGATATTCAGAAAATTTTTGTAGTACTCAAATGATAAACACCAGCTGCTGAATGTAGACAACATAGAAGTCCACTGATATCATCAAGATCCAACCATACTGGATCTTCATCACTTGGTGCACACATTCTCTTGAATGTGGTCCAAATCTTTATTCCATTAACTAAAGTAGGTGGTTCAGCCTCATACTTGGTCTTCATCAATCAATAAAGATCTACGAAGTCTTCTCTATCTAGGCTTGCAAACAAAGAGATAAGAGTAGTAAAAGTGTGTACCTCCTTTCAATATCTTCCAATCATCCAAAACCCACTTGCATCTTCTTCATAATGAACTATAGGGTTTCTGGAATCATGAGGCTATACCTCTACCATATGTAAAGCTTCCAAAGGTGAGAGCTTAATACTCCTTCTAATAACTGCTTCACTAGGATTCACTCTATCCAAATTCTTTGGGAACTCAATAGGAAGTCCCTTCTTCAAAGGCCTTGGTGCAATTAAAGCCTTTTGGATCTGCATCTCTTCTTCAAGCTCTTCCTTTCTTTCATCTGAAGGAAGTCTGATAGTATTCTGCTCTTGAACACTTGCCCATATAGGATAAGCCCTAAACTCCAACTCATCAAAGGACAAACCCTGCAACTTCTGGAAAGTCCATCCTCCTTGATGACATCTGAGTAGCATATAGTAGAGCTCCCTTCTATCCTTCTTAGATTGTGAAAGAACCTTGCTAGCCTTATACTTCAGAATCACCTTGCAATTCTCTTTGAAATCTTAGTAGAATCTCCAAACCCCAAATTTGATCTGAAATGGTCATGTCTGGATTCTCCATAACCTTATTCTCCCATGCAAAGTACATCTGAAATAATTCAGGCATCTCATAATCTACCTGATTTTTCAATTCTGCAAGCCTCTCCTTAGCCAACTCATCACCATATTCAAGCCTTTCTGGATCTTCAATGATCATCACACTTGAATCAGTACTCTCATTATCACTGCCTCTCTTATCACTCTCAAAAGTAGCCACAAATGGTGACTTAATAGCATCAATCTTCTTCTCCTTTTCCTTAAGTTGTGCAGCCAACATAGAATCAAACTACACTTGGGCTGCATCCTTGGGAACTTTTGTTTCAACCATAATCCCTTTACCTTTATCTAATACATCAATAGCAGGTAAAGAAGTTGATGGTACCTGTGTAGACACATCCTTGATAATAGTTGATGACTGGGAAACATCAACCACACCTGCAGGTCTATCAGCGTCCAAAACCTGAGTGTCAACGCCTAACTTACTCCTATCAATGCTTAAACTCTAAATATCAGCGACTGGCTTAGAAACCTGTTCCAGCATTTCCATAAATGATACCTTCGTTGGAGTTACCAGTGAAACATCAATAACTGGCCTCTCCTTCAAACTGGTCAAAGCTTCAGCCATCTCCACACCAATAGAACCACCTGAGCCTTTGTCACTTAAATTAAATGGCTCAGTAGCAGCTTCCTCCCCTTTGTAAGAATCCTCCCCTGATGAAAGGACTCTTGTCTGTCGCCTCCTAGCCTCAACAGTTTCCAAAACACCTAGCCTTTCCCTCAGTTGAGTGAGTTCATGGCCCTGACCTGTGACAATCTATACAAGGTCTGCATTTTTCTTTTGCAAGCTAATGCAAACCACCGTCAATTCCAACAATGTATAAGGTTCTATCTGCCCTCCTCTATAATGGGAATTTGACCTCCCAAAGTAGATTCATGGGGCATGGATGGGGTCTTAATGATGTTAGGACTGGCTTGGCCTGCTTCTAAGCTAGAACCAATAGTCCCAGCCCCGCCCATGTCACCAACCACACTTGTGGTGGTGGTTCTCTCTGCAACATGGCTAGGACCACTAGAGGAGAACACTCTAGTAGTCCTTTGGCATTTTACCAACCTAAATTCAGGGGGTGTAGAAGATGATGTGGACTGGCTTTCTAGTTGAAGGTTAAGGGGTGTTTGGGTTTGCTGGAAAAGGGTGTCAGCGTTTGGATTTGGAGTGTCAACGCCAACATTTAACGTGTCAGCGTTGAAAGGTTCTTGGTCAACTTCCATTTGCTGGGGTGATGGTGGTTGTGCAGGCAATGGGTCTTGTTGTGGTTGAGGGTCTTGTTGTGGTTGCGCTGCTGCAATAACAGCAAGCATGGCTTGGGTAAGGGGTAAGTCTCTATGAGGTGGAGAATTCATCTTCCCAAAAATACCTTTCTTTTGAACAGGGATCATATAAAAATCATTGTGATCCCTATTGCAGTAGCCTTGTAAATCAAACACCATTTATAAAAACCTTGGGTAAGCAAGAGTCATCTTGCTACCCTTGTTATGACACATGCCATCAAAAATCATTTTTGAAAAATTATATTTCTTCCCAGTAGCAATATACACAATGCACTCCCAATTGAGCGGTTGATTTCATTATGTGCAGTACATTTGGGACTCAAACATTGAAGAATGACATTTATCAAGTACTTCCAAGCTGGGGGAAATTCTTGTTTTGTATATTTGTTTAAATGGCCATCTTCTGGCAAAGGATAACCCAAAGCTTGAAGTCCTTGTTCTAGCTCTCCAATGGGTAGGGTGGTTATACCATCTGCATCATTAAGATGCAAATCTTGGCGAACCAGAGCTTCAGTAACCACCCATAGAAACCCATGGACAATAGCAGTCAATGTAGTCACATTATTAACTGTTGAGGAAGTTACAGTATTCCAAAACTGTTTAATATGTGTGACAGGGATAAGTGGAGCATGAGAAAGTGCACACCTTAAAGGGGATGCATTCAAATACTCAACCATCTGAGTATATTGAGGAAACAGAGCATCATCAGCTTGCAAATAAGCAACCATGTTATGCTGACTTCTGAACCCTAATTCCAAGTCTCTTGGTTTAAACTTAGGCGCCATTGATGTAGAAAGCTATGATAAATGTTATGAAGGATGAAGGTTTGAGAAAAATTAGTTAGACAAGAATAAACAGTTACCCTGTTTTAAAGGAATGAGCCAAATATATAGGAGAGGTGAAAACATGTGATCGGTCAAAACATGAGGCAGTTATATTCAAAATATAATGATTAAAATCTTGAAAATATATAACTTATCTGTTGCATTAATAAAAAGTTACCAACTCCTAAAATTACGGCCCAGATTTTCGTAAAAAATAACAGCTGGGTAGGACCCAATGTTTATCAACGGTCAAAAATAACTTATCAGCGCCCAACGGCTATATTCTTGTCAACGTTGGATTTTGCCATGTCAACGTCAAAATTGGTCTTAACAACGCTTGGAAAGAAAAATGTCAGCGTCCAAAAATAAAAATAATATAAAAGAAAAAGGACCTTAACAAAGTGATTTATCCTAGTGAAGATAACTTATAGACTGAAAATCACCATAGGGTGGCAAGCACTGTCCAACCATGCACACTTGCTTAAGCAAGATAGACATAATTGTCCTCAAGTGTCTCTTGCTAACCAAAGTTCTTAACAATGAAGTTATCTCATAAAATCCTTTGTAACTTCTCAGGTAAGCCCAATAAAAATCATACCCAAGTCTCCCAACAGACCACATCCAATTCTAGGTCAAAAAGTCTTGGCAGCGTGCAAAGTATATCAACTTTGCATGCTATAGTGCCTCACGATTTAGTAAACTAACTCGTACTCACCAGTGGACATAATCTAGAATTATGATAAGAGTATTATATGAATACCCAAAAAGTCGTAAGGGTTTCCTAAACCTCCCCTTAAATTATGATATACAAGTTGCCAAATATAAATTATGCAATAAAAATTTATGTCAAGATAGGAATGTAAACATTCCAACCATCATCCATATACTTGAACACACTCCAAGTAAGCTCCAAAGATCCATAAGCAACTCTGTATCCATTTGTACAATGCTCATAATGCCTGCATAATTAGATTAAAAACCACAAAACTAACATTTTGCTGTCAACACCATTTTAACATTTATCAGCGTTAAAATAACCTTTGTCAGCGTTAGACAAATAAAGTGGAAAACCTAATTTTGTACAAAGACCAATAACAATGCATATCCTGTACATACTTTTACAATAACTTCCAAAAACACATATTAGGTGAGATTGATCATTCCAATATTGTTACCAAGTATTGAAATCTCCCAGCATCAAAAGGTTTAGTTAATAAATCAGCCACATTTTCTTTTGTGTCAACCCTATCTGGTTGTATTAAACCTTTTTCAAAACAATCTCTTATAAAATGATGTCTAATTTCTTTGTGTTTAGTTTTAGAATGATGTATAGGATTCTTAATAATGCATAAAGTACTGTTATTATCTACAAAAATCTTGGTATGCATAAAATTATACCCATAATCCAACAGTTAGTTCTGAATCCATAGACTTGTCCACAACAAGCAGCTGCAGCTACATATTCTACTTCAGTTGTAGAGTTGGCCACCACTGTTTGTTTCTTGCATTTCAAAGATATTAACCTGCTCCCAAGAAATTGGCATCCACCAGTTGTGGATTTTCTATCAAATTTTTAACCTCCATAATCACTGTCTGAAAAAGCAAGAAGCTCCAAAGGAGAATCCTGTGGATACCATAATCCCAAGGTGGGATAGCAAAGGTATCTAAAAATCCTCTTAACAACTTGAAGATGAAACCCTTTAGGAGTCACTTGATGGCGTGCACATGCACACACAACAAACATAATGTCAGGTCTAGTAGCTGTAAGATACATCAATGATCCAACCATTGATCTATAATGCCTGACATCCACCTCTTTTCCATCTCCAATATTTCCCCAAGGGTGTTTCCTATCCATGGGTGTGCTAGCCCGTTTTTCATGTGAAGAAAAACCAAACCTCTTCAAGATTTCTACTACATATTTATCTTGAGAGATGAAGATACCATCTTCTTTCTGCTGAACTTGTAACCCTAGAAAGAAGTTCATCTCTCCCATTGTACTCATCTTGAATTTGTCTGTCATGAGCTTGGAAAAGTCTTCACTCATCTTTGGACCGGAAGAGCCAAAGATGATATCATCTACATAGACCTGAACAAGTAAAAAGTACTTACCAGTCTTCTTGGTAAACAATGTCTGATCTATGGATCCCCTCTTGAATCCATTTTCCACCAGATAGGTGGACAATGTGCCATACCATGCTCTTGGGGCATGATGAAGTCCATACATTGCTTTCTTTACCCTATACACCTTGTCTGGATGTTCTGAATCTTCAAAACCAGGAGGCTTCATTACATAAACCTCCTCTATAATTGTGCCATAAATAAAGCACTCTTCACATCTATTTGATAAACTGTGAAGCCCAGGCAAGAAACATAGGCTAGAAAAATCCTTATTGCTTCAATCCTTGCAACAGGTGAAAAAACCTCTTCATAGTCTATCCCTTCCTCTTGTGTATAGCCTTGAGCAACCAAACGTGCCTTGTTTCTGACCATAATTCCTCTTTCATCCTTCTTGTTTCTAAGAACCCATCTTGTCCCAATAGGTCTGACATATCTGCGACAATCAACTAACTCCCACACATCTTGAATAGCAAATTGGTAAAGCTCATCCTGCATAGCTTCCACCCAACTTGGTTCTTTGAGAGCATAAAAAATCTTCTTGGGTTCCTATTGTGATAGAAAACAAGCAAACAAACATGCCTGTACAAGAGGGGTATCAACCTTCTTGTGGATATTGGCAATAAAACCTCTTTGATTTTGATGAGACCTTCTTGTTTGAATAGGAGACATCACATCACCAATGATTAGAGAAGAAGGATGATTTTTGATAGTAGATGTAAGTATTCCTCCTTCAAGAATGGTGTTGTCTTCAATTCCAGCCTCCAGGTTGCCAATATCATCTTCAAATTCTCCTCCATCATGACCTGAATGAACCTCTTCATGTATACTGGAAGATTCACCTTGTTCAAAAACATTGGAAGATAATAAATGGTCAAAAGGGTTGTCAACGCCTGAACTAGGTCTGTCAACGTTTAAGCCATGAACGCTTGAATTTGGCTTGTCAGCGCCAGATTTTTCTTTGTCAGCGCTTGAAGATTCATGCATGTTTTCATCAACTGTTTTTTCTTGTGGACCATCTTTTTCCTTTCCAGCAGCAGCAGTAGCAAATCCATCTGTCCATATAGGAATGGTGACATACTCAAGTATGGGAGCTGATTTGACTACTTGTGATTCTACTTCCTTGTCAACCTGTATACCTGAAATTTCAACAACTGGTTCTTCGACAACATTTGAATTCACTTTCACAATGTCTGGATTAGTAACAGGCATATAATTCAAGGTTCTAGATAAAGGTTCTAAATCAAAGAAACAATTTGGTCTACTCTCAGGATCACTAGGTTTACTTTCTAAAAACCTAACATGTAGTTTTTCAAGTATACGCTTTTCTTTCTTAATGTAAACCCTATATCCTCTACTCTGTACTGAATAGCCCATAAAATAGCCTTCATCACCTTTAGCACTGAACTTACCTAAGGCATCACTAGTATCAAGAACAATTACATGACATCCAAAGGGTTTAAGAAAACCAATATTAGGTTTCCTATTCCAAAATAACTCATAAGGTGTCTTATTGTGAATTTTGTTGATCAATGCCCTATTCTGCACATAGCAGGCTGTATTCACAGCCTCAGCCCAAAAAGCAATGGGAAAATGAGTATCAACCAACATTATCCTAGCTGCTTCTATGAGTGTTATATTCTTCCTTTCAGCCACCCTATTTTGTTGTGGGGTTCTAGCTACTCTAAACTGCCTAGTAATCCCTTTCTTGACACAGAAGTCATCTAACAACTTATTTCTAAACTCACCACCATTATCACTTCTAAGAATTTTAACCTCATTCCCAGTCTTGTTCTTAATTTGGGTAATAAAGTTTATCAAAACAGTGGCAATTTCACTTTTCAAAGCCAAAAAGAAAGTCCAAGTAAATCTAGAAAAATCATCAGTTATGACAAAACAAAAAGATTTACCATTTAAGCTTTCTATATTAGCTGGACCAAACAAGTCCATATGCAGCAAGTGAAGTGGTTTAGAACTAGAGTGCACAAGTTTAGACTTAAAGGAGACTTTGTGTTGTTTGCCTTTAAGGCATGTAACACAAGAATGATCATTGTGGAAAGCCTTTTCAGGCAAATCATCAACTAAACCATGTCTCACAAGTCTGTTTATGTTCGTAAAATTTATGTGCCCTAACCTTCTATGCCAAAGATTACTTTCATCAACTAAAGCATTGGCATATAGACATGAAAAATTATTATGCATCCTAATTCCATTAAGATTCACATTATAAATGTCCTTATGTCTAGGTGTTCTATAGTCAATAAACTTCTCATCAGGTATTTTAAAGTCTTTGCTTAACACCAAGCATTCAGTATCAGTGAAAAGAACCTTATTTTTGTTATCACAGACTTGTGATACACTAAACAGATTGTAATCAAGTTCTTTTACCAGAAATACGTTTTCAAAACGCTAATTGTTGGTGATAAGAGTGCCTTTGCCAGTGATAGTTCCATAGCCTCCTCCAAAGTACACTTTGTCATCATCTTTAATAGGGGTAAAGTTGGTCAAATAATCTTCCTTCCCCGTCATGTGCCTAGAGCATCCACTATCCCAATAGCCATAATCATTTACCTGCTTTTGAATGCCCTGCACATAAAGAAAACAAATTAGTTTTCTTTGGGAACCCAAGCCTGAGCAGACTTGGATTCATTTGGTTGTTCAACAAGAACATACTTAGTCCTTATAACAACCCCTTGTTCATCCCTTTTAGGGTTGAACACCCAGTTAACCCCAATTGGTTTAGTTATGACCTTTGAAATATAGTGAAATCTGTTACAGGTCATAGAAATCCCATCAGAATTAGGGTTTTGATCTTGTTTGGGTCTCCATGTCAAGCTAGAAGAAGCTTTAGACCCCTTTCCCTTTGGTTGGAGGTATTTGTCATTACATGGTCTAACAGCGTTGGAAACATTCCTGTCAACGTTAAAATTGTTCTTGACAGTGCTGAAATTACCCTTATCAGCGTCAAATCTAGGGTTTGCTACAGGAACCCATTGTCTGTTAGACCATGTATTAGTCTTTTGAAAAGGCCTTTGTCCATAAGTATTAGACCCTTTAGTAAAGAATGGAGCTGGTCTAATGACTTGTGGACTTTGCTGGACAAAGGGTCTGGGATTGACCATGGTTTACTTTTTGTCAGCGTTGACTCTTGAATCACTGACACACTTATAAGCCAAATGTGAAAAACTCCCACAAGTATAACAAGCTTTTCTAGATAACCCTAGGTCTAGATGAAAAGAACCATGTTCCATTACTAACTTAACTCTTTGGTGACCTAGGTTTTCTATACATTTCTGCATATTTAATACTAGGTTTTCTATCAACATTTAATCCAAGGTCAACTGTCTTTCCAGTAGAAGGGTTAATCACAATTATGGGTGTAGACTCATTTGGGCTTTCACTAAGCATGCCACCTTTAACAAACAAGGTAGGATTGGCTTTCTTCCATTGGTCCAAATCAGTTAATTTCTGCTTATATTCCTCTACTAGAGTAAGAAATCTTGGTGGAGGAATGAATTCCTTTTCTTAGAGTTCTGGTATACCAGTCCAAGACAAATCCTTTCTAAGGACACCATAGAAGTTCCCAACAGGTGGTGGAACATCATCATACTCTTTCATCCCAATCCCAGTCATATCCCTAGAGTCTCCTTGTTCACTAATACATTTTTCTTGGGTTTGAGAAGCTTTATCAAATCTTTGAATTTTAAGCCCTACTGACTCTTTGTTTTTAATGGCCTCATCCAACTCAGCTTGTATGACACCTTTGGATCTCTCTAAAATATCCCCGAGGTCAACACTAACTTTAAGGTCATGTGACAAAATGTTAATTTGATCTTTTAGGTCAAGATCCATTTTCTAATATTCAGCCACAGTCTTTTCAGTTTGAGTAAGTGCAAGTTGATATTTAGATAACTTGCATCTTTCATCAAAAACATCTGATTTTAACTTTAAAATTTCTTTGTTAAGTTTTTCAGTGTTTAGACGACAACCTTTACTACAAAATGCATCATCATATACCTCATTGTCTGATGAAGATGAAGAATGTGCCATGAGAGCATAGTGAACATGCTCCTCTTCCTCCTTTACTACAACCAGGGCTTTGTTTTCTTCCACATCTTTGGCCATAAAGCTCCAATCCCATCCAAAACCATCAATTTCTTGCATGGCAACCATAGCCTTTGTGTCTTCAACCTTGATGATTTGGCTAGAAGTTTTTCCAGCATCAGATCTTCTTGAAGATCTGCATTCTCTCATAAAATGACCCATTCTATGGTATTTGTAACACTAAACCTTGGATTTATCAAATCCAGCAGTGTCTTTAGCATTAAATGTCATCTTCTTCTTCAATCTCTTATTCCACCTATTGGCCCTTATGCTTGCAAGTGCCATATTCCACTTTATGTCCATCACTGATTTGCTGTCCTCATATGTAATCACTGAACCATTGGGCAATGCAACAATGTATGCACACACTGTATCTAGATCAATACCAGCAGGCCTGATCCTTGGTGAGTCAACATTGTATGTGTCAGCGTCTGAATGTGGGGTGCTGACAAAGCTTGATCCAACGCAGACACAAGGTGATCTAGTAACGGGGTGCACGTATGACTCCTTTTAATCAAATTGACATTCACTATGTGAGAAGAAGGCCATGTTTCCATTGGTAGATTTGCTTCCTTGATCCAAAAGGATTTCATTCTCTACAATCTTTAGTTTATTGTAGACGTCATCAAAAGGCAGTATCATCATGACCACCATAATTGACTTGAAGGGCTTCCCAAAGCTCATTAGCAGACTCAAAACCTCTATACCTGTGCTGATTTACTGGTCCCAGAGAAAGTTTGAGAATGCTTAGAGTCTTCATATCATTCCTTCTCTTTGCAATGTCTTCAGTTGCAACAGCTCTTCCATCTGAAGGTCTTTCTTTTCGATCCTCTTTAGTTTAGCCCTGAATTGATCTTGCAGCAATAGCAGCAGCAATCCTAGCAGCCTTATTGAATGTGTTTCCATATTCAATAATTTCCCATAGAGTGTGATCATGGATTTGAAGATACTGCTCAAAATTGAACTTCCATAACTCAAATTTGTTAGGGTCAAGCAAGGGAACTTTTAGATTGTGACTAGAGGAGAAGGTCATCGCTAGTGTAGACATTATGTCTGGTTTTTAGGGTTTCTTCAAAAATTAGGGTTTTTGGTGATTTAGGGTTTTGTGTTCTTTAGATCAAAGTTTCTCAACAAGCTCTAATACCACTTGTTGATCCCAAACTTAGATCGATTTAGTTTTGTGTAAACGAGAATGAATCAAGTTAAACACTTAGAGAAACTTTGTTGTATATGAAACAATCTAAGTATTATGCGGAATTAATACTTATAACAAGAAAACACAAACATAATAAAACAAACTTTCACTTTGATTGATGATTGAACTTGCGTACAATGAAAGTGCAAAACGTATATTAAACTAAAACCTAAAGGCCTCCTTTTATAGAATAAGGAACCTTGTACAAGAGTCTACGTATCAGCTATATTAGGTAAAGATAAACATAAGAAATACATTGTCGAACATATATTTACTAGAAACATAAAACGTGTAGACTAAGTATTCTATCAGTGCTTGACTTCTTCTCATCAACGCTTGACTTCTTCTTGTCAACGCTTGATCTGACAACGTTTGATTTCTTCTTATCAACGTCTAATTTCCTCTTGTCAGCGTCTAAGTGTCTTGGCTCATTTTATTCCCAACAGATACCATAACGTTCAGTTATGAGTTAGATGACAACATGAAGAAACTTGAGAAAGAAATATTCAAAGAAAACCTTCATGAGACAGATTCTAATAATGCCTTCAGAATGCTCAAACACCATATCTTTTTTTTCATTCAAAGTTATTCAAGACTTATTCTGAAGCTCGAGAAGCAAAAGAGAACTTTAAATACTACACTCAAATTGAAGTAGAATCCTTCAAAGAATTAATAATTCGAAACATAGAATCCATTGAGAGGCATCCAGATGAAAGATAACTTCACGAACGGGACATGGTTAAAAAGAGGAATGAAAAAAACTTCAATGGTGAGAGTGCAAGGTTGTAAGGTTCACGTGGTGGATGCTAGTCCAGTTTTTATTGTAAGTAGTGGGACAATATCGGGTAATAAGAATGAAAGTTGTAGATCAGGGAACACAAAGACTGGTACGAGGAATGATTGTAGCATATCCAAGAATGAAAGCAGCAGTTTTGGCAAACAATACATCAACTCTGAGATAGTCATCAACAATAAACCTTCCCATGACAATGGTCCTATCTTCGACTCAAATCCATTGGAAAAGGTGCACAATAATGAATATAATATGTTTGCCAATACGCATGAGCCTACTAATCAATTGAAACTATTATTGACACATGTATGATGAAAACAATTGATAGCAATACCACACCTAATTCATCAGATATGTGCAATAATAAGTCTGAGAATGATCAACAAGCAAATGAGTATGTTGATGAGGAATGTGTTGCGCTTGCCAATTTAATTGCCAATTTAAAACAAGATGTCAATGAGACTAGAAAGACTAAAAAACAATTAAAGAAGGCAAACGCAACGCTCACTCAAAAGTTTGAGGAAAACAGATCTGCATTTATATAATCCAATCAGATTCTTGTATGTTGCGGAGCTGAACTTCTTCAGAAAAACAAGGAGCTGGATGGGTATAAAGTCTATAAACATGACAGTAACAAAAAGGAAGACTTTGAAAAGAAATACAACGATACGCTTGAGTTACTAGCACAAGAAAAACGTTAATATAACGCCTTTTAATTGTGAATGAAAAAAAATGTATCTTGCTACTACTAAAGCAGACGAGCTTCAACAAAGAAATTTATTTACTTCACACCGATAAAACTAAATTTGTTAATGAAAAGAAAGAAGACGTTGAAAACATGAAAAATGATTTCAAAACTAGACAAGCTAAAGATATTCATAAATTTGCGGAACTTGAAGAACAAGTCGAGTATTTGAAAAACATTGTTTATAAAACAAATAAATCTGTTCAAATAATGAAAATGTTGGCACCTCGGTCGCTTTTTAAGGGAAAAGCTAGTTTTGCAAGTCCTGAGTACCTCAAGCAAGCTCAACTTAAGAACCCGCACATTTGTCTTGATGATTCTGAATGGATTGATCATGCTAAGGTAGGTATTCCCCATAGTGAAGAGACCATCATTCTAGAAAAGGAGAGTAGACCAAAATTAAATAAAGATGTTGTTAAACCACAAAACTATGCTTATCAAAATAGTATTTATGGCATTTTTACTCCACAAACACAGAATTTTGGTGAGCAATTTTTTTATAGTGAACAACGGAGAATAAAATGGAGAAAAACTTTTGCTACAAAGAAACATAACATTTCAGGATATATTGAGTACTTGCCTAATCAAGCTTCTCTAAGCAAGAGTAGACAAGCACTTGGTATTGTTAAACATAACATTTAGCTTTTCAATCCATTTTAGATGATGACTGGAAAAAATGAGAACAAGAAAAATGGAAAAAGATATCCCTCACGATATTACTGTGCTTGTGAAAACACTTTTGATACTGCTTGTAGCAAAAACGAAATAAAATGCTTTTGAATTTGAAAGATTAATTCAACAAGAAATGTTTGATGATTTGAAATGTGTGGAATATGTTGAAAAAAAAATTGACGATATTTAATTTGAAAAAGACGAGTTTTAAAAAGAATATGATCTAATCTTGCAAGAATGTCTCTCCAAATACCTCATGTGTGTCATAGTTAACTCTCATGCTGATATTGATGAACATTCAGACATTGCATGCAAATATCTTGATAAGATAAAGGAGTGTGAACGCCCTGAAACTGAGGTTTCTAAACCAAAAGATAATATTTATCAAAAAATGTTTTTGGCACTTTAAAAATGATTTGACTATCTTCAAAAACATTTCCACTCTCTTGAACTTTCTTTGCAAAACAAAGGAAAAGGTCAAAATGACAACAACTAGAAAATACAAGAATCTGCAAATTTTCGGTTAATAAATGTAAAATGTATGGAGGTAAGCGATTTGAATGCTCAGTTGCAACACAAAGACATTTCTATTAGCGAGTTTAATAAACTCATTGTTAATATGGGTGGGAAATTTGTAGAACCTAATGTTGTGAAACAGGTTGTTCGACAACCCAATGCATACAAAGTTCAAAAAAAAGCTATCTTGGGAACACCATCTTGTTTCTCAATTCTTCATTTGCACAATCTGGGTTTGTTCCCATGACAAATATGAAGTAAAGTTTACCAAAACGTGTCACTCTATATGTTCGACCCCAAACACATAATCGAGCACAAGGCATTAAGAACATGAATATGATTAAACCAGGGATGTATAGATTGGACACTAGACCCATAAAAACTAGACCTACTCAATTGCCTCAAACATCTAAAAACAATAATAGATGCATGTCTTTCGTTACAGTAGTCCCTACTATTAGTGTTAGCAGGCCTTAGCTTCAAAGCACTCAAATGAATCAAAAGGTCATGCAAAACAAGCGTGAAGACGAAGGAAGTAGAAGAATACTATAGGGGTTTTAAAGTTTCTTAGAATAAAACATCTATAACTGCATGTGATGACGGTTTGAATGATTCAGATGTTAAGTTTGTTTGTGTGACTTGTGGCAAATGTGTTGCTAATGCTAATCATGCTAAGTGTGCTTTGAATTATATCAAAAGCGTAAACACGAGAACTAAGAAGTTAATTACGGTTCATATTATTTCTAGTAAACCAAAAGCAAAGAGAATCATTCTGTTGTAACCCCCATAAGAAAATTGTTGCATAAGACTCCACTACTCAAAACTCTAGAAGCAGAATTAGGGAATTATATGAGACTGCAAGCAAGTCTTAGAAATGGTGGTTTGCTAATCAATGTCCTCAAGGATATAAATAGATGCCTAAGGCTAGGATAGAAAATGTGACTCAAAGCGTTAGTTTGCCTTTAAGCGTTGAAACTAGGTTAACTAATGACTCAAAAACCACTACTAATATACAGATTAGCAAATGCTCCATATTATTTTTATTCCGTTGCAGGTTATTGAATTCATCCTCTTCATACTAGACTCTAGGTGCACAAAGCACATGACAGTGAAACTCAAGATTTCAGTTAACTTTGTTGAGAGATTTCTAGGTACGGTGCGCTTCGGAAATGATCAATTTGCACCGATCCTAGGATATGGAGATTTGGTTCAAGGAAATATCATGCTCAAAAGGGTGTACTACGTCAAAGGGCTCAATCACAATTTATTCTCAGTGGTATGCGGATTTGGAGGTCTCTTTCCAAGAAGGAGGCATGTTTTTTTGGAGATTATGATGGGAATGATTTACTCACTAGTTCACGGGGTACTGATCTCTACATAATTTCTCTTAAGGAATCCACTTCCTCAACTCCAAAATGTTTCATGGCTAAAGCTTCAACGACTCAAGCATGGTTATAGGATCAACGTATTTCTCATCTCAATTTTGATACCATAAACCTACTATCGAAGAAAAATATTGTGAGAGGCCTTCCAAGCTTGAAATTCATCAAAGATCGTCTTTGTTCCTCTTATGAGATTTGTAATTCTAAGCGTAATAGTTTCAAGACTAAGACTAAACCAACATCTAAAGGACGATTACATCTTCTTCATATGGATTCGTGTGGTTTTATGCGTGTTCAAACAACTCAAGGTACACGTGGAATCACTTCTTGAGATCCAAGGATGAAATAGCTGAAGTTCTCATTAACTTCCTTAAGCAGATACAACGTGGTCTTCAAGCTCAAACAAGGGTAGTTCGTACCAACAGAGGAACACAATTCTTGAATTCAACTCTAAATACTTATTTTTGAAAAAGAAGGGATTGAACATGTAACATCTATTGCTAGAAAACTTGAACAAAACGACGTTGTTGAAAGACGGAACCATACATTGGTTGAGGCTGCTCGGACATTGTTATCCGCATTAAAACTTCCACTATTCTTTTGGGCAGAAGTTGTGTCACCCACATGCTACACACAAAACCATTCCTTTATTGTTCTAAGACACGAAAAGACACCATATCAAATAATTCATGAAGGAAAACCTTCACTCAAATACCTTCAAATTTTTGGATGTACGTGCTATATAATCCGAGATCCGTGCATTCTTGTGGGATATGCAACTCAGCCTAAGGGATATAGAGTTTACAACAAGAAAACAAGATTGATAGTCGAGACAATTCATGTCAGATTTGATGAATTAAGAGAAATGACACTTGAACAAAGAAGTTTAAGTCTCGAACCACAACGACAACAGACTTTTGTGTACAATCGTACAAAACTAAGAACTCATAACCACAACAATGAACCGTAAAATTCAAAGCTAGTTCAAAGAACATGTTCTTACATTAGATATGAATGTGAACACGATGATTCAAGAGTTAGAAATGTTATATGGACCAATGTATGATGAATACTTCATCAGAGAAAAACACGTTGAATCAAAGTCTTCCACTTTCACTCATGATAACAATGATGCTACCGATAAACATCAACAAAAGGATACACTATCATCTACTTCAACACAGGTTGCTGCAGATTCATCTCCTCAGAATATTCAATCAAAAACCGATCCTATAACATAAAAAACAACTTTGATTGCTTCGGGAAACATTAATCGAGTAGATAATGCATCGTTGGCGAAGACGACTTTTTCAACGCATTTTGTACAACGGTACAAGAAATCGCAGAGTATTCTAGTTGCCATGTTGATCCACTAAACATGCATATATTCTATCAGAGATATCCTTCTACTAATCATTGGACTCGAGATCGTCCTTTGCTTCAAGTAATTGGAAAACCATCACAGCTTGTTCGCGCAAGACGACAATTAAATACATATGGTGATGTATGTATGTTTGCACCCGCCGTGAGTCAAGCAGAATCGAAAAATATCAATGAAGCCATGGTTGATCATGCTTGAATTGAATCGATGCAAGACGAACTTAAACAGTTTGAAAGACTTGACGTCTGGGAACTCGTTGACAGACCATACGGTGTAACCGTTCTAAACTAACGGTAGATTTAGAAAAACAAAATGGATGAATAAAACACGATTATAAAGAACAAATCCATACTCGTGGCTAAAGGTTATGTACATAAAGAGGGAATTGACGTTGAAGAATCATTTGCACCAGTTTCTCATTTAGAAGATGTCAGGATATTCCCCGCTTATGCTGCACATAAGGGATTCATCATTTATTAGATGCACGTGAATACATATATTCTTAACGGTCCTTTGGAAGAAGAAGTCTATGTTAGCCAACTAGAAGGATTCATTTATCCACATCATCTTGATAAGGTCTATGCTCTCAAGAAGGCAATCTAGGTACTAAAGCAAGCTCTAAGGGTGTGATATGATGAGCTCTGATATGGGCAAAATATCATATCAATAAGTCAACAAATCACCCTAAAACACATTGAAAATACCTAACTTTTGTGCTATAAAGCAGTATTATGTGGTATGTTTTATGTTTGTGCTTAAATAGGCAACAAAGATACAAATTTCAAGCAAACAAGTGAAATCAAGCTCATTTATGAAGAAAAGACAAGAGAAGGATCAAAGATGACAAGTTATTTGAAGAAAAGGACCTATCTTGACAATGTTCAAAAGTTGAGGGACTTAAGTGTAATTTTGGAAAAAGTCAAGATCAAAGTCAAACCTGGTCAACCTTCAAGTCAACCAAGTCAAAAGAATCAAATATTCAAGAATGCAAGTCAAAGGACTTAATTTGCCAAAGAAATGAAGAAAAGAGCTTAAATGAAGATTCTGCTAAAGAAGAGGGACTGAAATTGACAAAATCATACGAAGTTTGGTCTTGATCCGTGTATAAACCTATCCACCAATGAGAGGGCTTGAAAAGTGGTCTATGGATCACCAACTAATCCGCCAGCTGGCCACTAACTCAATTCTTCATTTAATGCCAAATATGTATAATGCAACCATTATCTCTCCTCTCAACCAATAATAAAACGCCATGCAATAATCATTATATCCACTTTTGGATAATGATCCGAGTGACAAGCTAAGAATGAATAAGAAGCTGCCACATGTCGTCTTCAACAAAAATGCGCCCAGATCATGGATTGAGCTACAAGGCGTTTCAGAATTTGAACTTAACATGAAACTTACTCGGAATTAAGCAAGAAAGCTACTAAGACTACCCAATTACACTAAAATTAACCAGATCAAATTCCCCCAATTTGTAATGAACACGAGAATTTGCAATTGACCAAATCATGACACACCTAACACTCTCCCATTGGTCAAGACACGTCACCAACCCCAACTACTTCATCATTCCAGCTCTATAAATAGCAATTAGATCTCTCATTTGTAGATGTAGCTTAAAGTGTAAAAAAACACACACTTCATTTTCCTTTCATTCCTAGTTCTTCCTTTTCAGTTACAACAACTCTTAAGTGTTTGGCACACACTTAAGAGTCTGTTAGTAGTTAGTTAACATTTGTAACAAACTTTCCCTCCAAATAAATAAAACAAAAAAATTCAGTTCACTTACATTTATCTTACTTCACTCCATTCTGCTACCTTGTTGATACCATGTGTTGCTATTGATCTCCTTAGATCATTTGAACTTGTGTTTGTGATTTGGAAGCTTTGCCATTGATTCTAGTCAGTTGTAGCTCAAGTTCTATTCAAAAGTTCAGAAGTAGCAGTTTGTTAGTCTTATTGATCAGATATGGCTTTTGGAGGTGATATGGTTGTAGAATTGAGTTGATTTGGGTTAAAGGATGTTTGTTTTAGAGAGCTCAACACTCCTCTACTCCATCAGAGGAGGCCTTTTGCTAAAAGGTTTTAAGAATTCTGTTTTTGGTTCCTCTCAAGTGAATTGCATGCTTAATTCCTAGAATAAAGTTTACTTGATGATCTGATATGTGTTCTTAGATTAACTGTAGCTTAATTGTGTAAGTCTGATAGCTGCTAGTTGAGTTGAAGCCTTGATTTTAGTTTTACCTGTTTTCACTTGATATTTCATCAGTCATTCACCAATAGTTTCATTTTATGGTGTAGTCTGTTTACAAGCTTGTTTTTGGTTCAAATATATCTCATTTTACATATTAAACAAGTTTTGATAAGAGTCATAACATGTCTTACACTTGTGCTAAAATTTCCTTTGAAGAAGTCTCATTCAGATTTCTAAAGTTGTGTTTGGATTTGATGAGTTTTAGTGATTAGAGTTTGTTAAATTGGTTGATTTGTGTTCATTTACATTTGGTTACATAGTGCAAACATTTTGGTTCAGTTTTGTGGTCAAAAGTTTAGTCAAAAAGGCAATTGATATATAAAAAGTTTGGGTCAAAATTTGTTTACTTGTTCATCAGAAAACTAGCCAACTTTAATCCACTAGCATTTCTTTGTTACTTGATCATATTGCCTCAAACCAGTTTCTACTTGTAGTTCAACAACCAAAGTTTTAGTGTCTATAAGGAAATTCTACAGTTTCAAAGTTTGAATGAGAAAACAGCTTATTAGTCAGCTTATGAGCATTTGCAAGTTTCTTTGATAAAGTCATTACTGTTTTCCTATATCTCCATTTCTACTTCACAAACTTGTCATTTTTCTTTCACGAAACGTTTTGCCAACATGTCTTGAGTATATTCTGTGATTTTCAGCTTTTTGAAAATTTTGGTCAACGTTGGTCAAATACGCTCATTTGTGCTTAATTCTAGATTCTGGCTTATCTAGTGTATCATTTTTCATTTTAAAAGACATTCCAATCCTCTTGTCAGCTGATTAATCAGATTGTTCAATAAAATCAAAGTGTGGAAGTCTGGATTTCAAGGTATCTTATTCTTGGCTTATTAAGATAAGCTACATTGTGATTTTTAAGCTTTTAAGCTGATTCCAGTTATTGGCCTAGCTTATTTTCCATTTTAAGCATTTTAAAACAAACTAGAATAAATTTGGTTCAAAAATAAGCTCAAACCAGCTTATTGAAGTGCTTAACCCGTTTTTGTTAAACATTTCATTTTAATTGCACTTTGGTCCTTGTTGTCTGTAATTGTTTGTATTCAGTGCTAATCTTCAAGTTTTAGGGTTTGCTAATAATCAGTCCTTTAAGTTTTAGTATTTGACATTTTTAGTTAGGCAGTTTTGAAAAGTTGTTAAATTTGTTAATAGTTTTTACATTTTTCATATTTGGTCCTTGTAGTTTCTGAAATTTACATTTTAATCCTTATACTTTCATTTAGCTTACATTTCAAGCAATTTACTTTTATTGCATTTTGGATTTGTACTTTGTGAATAGTAATTGGTATTTGCATTGTGTTTTACGGATACGTAGCCTATTATTTTCCTCTTTTTACATGTTGATTGAATTAGACATAGACTTCCAAATACCCTTTACAACCAAGAACAATTAAAAGCTCGAGATTTTTAGGCCTTCCAATTTGTCAAGAACCGAGAATAAACGAAATCATAAATACTCAATTTCAAGCTCTCATGATTTATGGTATCCAAAGGATTCTCAAAAGGTTCCATTGGTCAAACCTTGTTCATATATAAATATGGGGATGACATTTTTCTTGTGCAGATTTACGTTGACGACGTTATTTTCGATTCTACAAACCCTTTCAAAATGATTTGAAAAACTTATGCACAACAAATTAGAAATGTCAATTATGGGCGAACTAAAATTATTTCTAGGAATTCATGTTCATCAATCCCCAAGTGGTACTTTCATAAACCAAGCTAAGTATGGTCAAAAGATACTTAAAAAGCATAGCATGACCTCATGTGTTGTCATTGGTACACTAATGTTAGATTTTGCTAGGTTCAATTGTTGTTCTCGGTGTCTTTTCGAATTGATTTCCGGTTCAAAGTACGACTCAGTTGATTTTGGTGAAACAAATATTTTTGATTGATTTTAAAACAAAATTGCAAAACAGTTAAAGTAAATGACTTAAAAGTAAATCTAAATCTAATTTAAAGTAAATGGTGCAAGTATTTAAAAGCGTGACAAAAATTTAAGACGTTAAAAGTAAATTAATTAAATGACGAGAACTTAAAAGGCTTGACGAAAAGTAAATTCGAAAATTAATTAAGACAAGACGAGTAAAAAGAAATTGACGTAAAAATAAGACGAAACAAATAAAATCAAACTAATTAAAATTGGCGGGAAAGATAAATTAAAAAATTGAATTAAAGTAAAAACTAAGTAAATTCGCAATTATTAAAAGCCTGAAATAAATTCGCAATAAAAAAAGACAATTTCGAAATTATTGCGAAATCATATAATAATTCCGCAATTACCAAACCACAAATCCGCAATATTGCGAAATTGAATGATTTCGCAATTCTTGAACAATTCCGCAATGCTGAAGTGAGGCACAAATTCGCAATTCCAAAAACAATTCAATTCCGCAATATTGGATGAAGATTCCGCAAAGAGGCTCAGAGAACAATTTGTTAGAAATACGTTTTTACGTATTTTAGAAGTATCGGTCACTCCACAATATTATTAATGTTGTAATAGCTCGTAGTTAACAAATAGTTAATAGTTACTTATTTAGTTAAGTAAGAACCGGTCCATGGGCTTGTCATGGGCCGGCCCAAGTCCATTAGTGACTTGGAAGTATAAATACACCTTTCCTCCTTGGAAAGGGGTTGGTTGTTGTTCACTTTCTAGTTTCACTTAATAAAATTCACATAGTTTTTCTCTCACTTTCTCTCTCTAGTTTCTCTCTCTAGAAAACATCAACCCACTTCATAGATTCATAGGTTATCAAGATTCTACATTTGGTATCAAGAGCTATGGGGTGATTTAAGGTAATGATTTGTGTGGTTTTTAGTTTTTGATTGTATTAGTGTTCTTTAAGAAGATCCATCTTGATTCTTGGTGTGTGGTGTTTTTATGATTGGGATTAGTAGATAAGTATTTGTTTTTACTTATTATTGTTGAAATCACAAAACTTTTTGGGTTATTTGGTAAAAAATCTGGGTTTATCTCATCTTTTATTGATCGACTGTTCATCGTACAAGTTTCTGATTACCCAGCAAAAGTTCCGGATCAACCAAAGTTCCGGACGAAAAAGTTCCGAACCAAAAAGTTCCGGATCAACCAAAGTTCCGGATCAACAAAAGTTCCGAACCAAAAGTTCCGAACGAAAAGTTCCGGATCAACAAAAGTTCCGGATCAAGGAAGTTCCGAACCAAAAGTTCCGGATCAAGGAAAGTTCCGGATCAAGGAAGTTCCGAACCAAAAGTTCCGGATCAAGGAGAAAGTTCCGGATCAAGAAAAGTTCCGGATCAAGGGAAAAGTTCCGGATCAAGTGAAAGTTCCGGATCAAGACTTCCGAACCAAAAGTTCCGAATCAAGGTATTCCAAGCCAAATCTTCCGAATCAAACTTCCGAATCAACAAAAAGTTCCGAATCAAGGGTCATTTTACTTGTTTTTTCGACGATTTTTTAGAGGATTTAATCTTGGTTTCTTACAACAAAACTCAACACAATTCACAAGCTTTACTTCACTGCTCGATCAACCGATAATCTTTGTCTCTTTGAAGTGAACAAAATGAATCCGAATTCAGTAATGCCTCAGATGACATCACTTACGGATATTTCCGTCATTACGGGAACGGATAATCGCCCGCCAATGCTCATCAAAGAAGTTTTTGAAGCATGGCAAGGCCGGATGATGTCTTACCTTAAGGGAAAACCGGTATATGGGAGGCTTATGGTCAAGTCAATTTTAAATGGTACACTTGACTATGGTACCATCGTGGTTAACAACGTGACTCGACCACGAGAATTTGAAGAACTCACTCCAGCTCAACAACTTGTTGCAGATGTAGACGAAAAAGCTCTTCAAACCATTCTCCAAGCACTTCCATATGACATCTATCGAATGGTAAGTCAGTATACGGTGGCAAAGGATTTATGGGAACGTCTTAAGGTGTTGCTACAAGGTACGTCTCTCACCAAACAGGAAAGGGAATGTCAGTTGTATGATCTGTTTGATAGATTCACGTACAACCCAGGGGAAACGCTTCACGATTATTACTTCAGATTCACCACTCTCATGAATGATCTGAATGTATATAATCTCGTGATTGCTCCATTCCAGGTTAACACCAAATTCTTGAATACTTTACCTCAAGCTGAATGGGGTGAGTATATTACCGATGTTAAGTTAACCAGGGATTTGCATAAGTGCAATTTGGATCAACTATATGATTTTCTTCAGCAGCATGAGAAACATGTGATCATGCACCGTTCGCCTCGAGGTATGTACCCTGATTCATTAGCTTTGATGGCGAATCAACCAAGCTTGTCTCACAACAACACTCCTTATATCTGGGACATCAAGCCTATCATCCATCACCTTACATGACACCAACCTTTCCCCAATACTCGATTCTACCACAACCACCCACCTCACATCAGCAACAATATCGGTTCAATGCACCTTCACCACACTATGCTTCACAACATCACCCAGCAAGTATTGCACCTTATGCTCAATCTTCATATTCTTCTTATCAAGAGAATGCAGCATATCCAACAAGCTACCCTGATCAAATGAGTATTCCCTCTAGTGATTATGCAGCTCAACATGACCAAGCAATGTATTGTGATGATGATGATGAAGTCCCCATTCCTGTGTTCAAACAAGGAACTGACCCAGTTGAAGTGTTAACCACTATGTCTGCTTATCTCACAAGGACTTTAAGCAAACGAGGATTTAGGGGATCAGCTCTGACTAACAATTAGTTGAGGAATTCATCCAATTCTCGCCAACAAGCTACTATTGAGAATGGCAGGGTAATGGTTCAGCCTATTCAACCATATCAGGGGAGACCTACCACATCAACTACCAATGCTCGCACGATCAATCAGGCTCCAATGGTCAATCCTGCTCCACGGGCTAATTCTACAGGCAAGTTGAGAATGATTACATGCTACAACTGCAAGGAAGAAGGACACATGTCCAGGGATTGCAAGAAACCCAAGAGGAGAAGGGATGGTCAATGGTTTGCAGAGAAGATCTATCTGGTGAATGCTCAGGCACAAGGAAGGGAACTTGATGAAGAGGAGCTTGCATTTCTTGCTGATCCAGGGATTGCTGAACAAGACACTGTCACCACACAGAATGCAACATACCAAGCAGATGATCTCGATGCGTATGACTCAGACTGTGATGAATTTCAATCTGCAAAGGCTGCTCTCATGGCAACTATCTCCAGCTTAGGGCCAGAAAAGAGATCTGAGGTACTTATTAATACCACTGATGCTAGTATTCAACCACATCAAGTTGTGCAAGAGCGTGCTGATTCGAATGAATCTTCGGTGGTGAGTCTTTCAAATGAGGAGACAATCAATGATAGTAATATCAATGTGAGTCCCCAGACTTTGAGTGAATCACAACCGGGAGCCATTTCGCATACGCATACTCCTGCTCAACAAGATTTGGTCATGGTTCCTGCTACATTACTTAGCCAAATGAATGCTGCACTCTTAGAAACCCTAGCTAAGAATAAGAATTTGTCTGATGAGCTTGTCTTAAGCAATGAGAAAGTTCAAACCTTGGAATTAGTGCCTTCGTCTAGTGTTCTAACAAATCCCGAATATGATCACTTTAGAAACAAACAAATGGGTCATTTGCAAGAAATTGAAAACTTAAGAGCAAATCTTTCTAATGAACTTAAAGAAAAGGAGTTAGTGGTCACTAATTTTCATAAACTTCAAACGGATTTTGACTTACTCGAGTCTAAGAAGAATGAAATGGAGATTAATGCTGCTAATAAGATTAGAAGTCTAGATTACTTGCTTTTAAGACAATACGCTGCTTCTCAACTAGTGCACTTATTTGATGCTTCGTTTAGAGAATTTAACTTATCACGTCAAAAAGGCCTTCCCCCTAACCCACGGTATGCAAAACAAGCTTAGACTCATAGTCCTAGACTTTATAATGCAACTCAATTAGGATTGGTCTTAGAACCGATTGTTATTTTCGATGATCGCACAAGTAAGGATCTAGTTGATGAGGATCGGTCATACAATTCTGCAAAATATCCCGAGTGTGATTATTTTAAAATGAATCAGGAGCTTGCTAAAACGGATTTTAGAATTCGCTTCCATATGGACAAAGATCTCATTACAGCACCAACCTACATGTTGAATGAAGAAAACCCTAGTACATTTCCTACACTTGTCAACATGGAAGGTCCTAAGGAAATTCCAAAGGATCTCCCACCTGTTAGCACTGTATGGTTAAACTTGCAAGAGATTAATCAATACTTTACTAATTTTGACAAGGTCATTTTGGAATGTACGACTTCAAATGGCCTAAACGCCGGAGAATGGGCTTTCGAACACATGAACGAGGTGTTTAAAAATGAGATCAACCCATTTGTCGAAAGTCTAAAAGGAAGTTTTGCATCTCTTAAGGAAAATCTTAAATTTGAAATTAGAGAAGTTCAAAAAGTGTTTTATGAAATGGACACCGCTTACGAACTACAACTGATTGAAAAGGAAAAGATTTTAATTGAATATGACCGATTCTTGTCCGAAGTAATCTCGTGTGACGTGCTTACTACTGTAAATGTTAATTATTCGAATGAGCTTACATCCGCTATGATCAATTGTGATGCTGTGAATATTTGTGATGATGTGTGTGATCTCTCTGTATATGTTGCTGATACTGTAAATGAGGTAGATAATCATTCTTGTCACGAATCTAACGCTGAGTTTTTAAAGCTACAAGAGTCTTACAATTTACTTTCAAAACGCTTTAATCAACTAGAACAACATTGTATATCTTTAGAATTAAAACAACAAACTCAAAATGAGGATCTTTTGATAACAAATAGTTGTGAAAACGGTGTTGAGACGAGTGACAAGATGATTGCTATAGTTAAGACATTAGAGGAAGAGATTATGAGATTGAAGAGAGATGAGTCATCAAATGAAACACTAAAATTGGAACTAGAGGCTGCAGAGTCTAAAAACCAGGTCTTAGAAATTAGACTTTCGTCTGTTCTAGGGGAGATGGATCGGACAAGACAGGGACTATCCGCTCTTTATGGTTCACTAGAAGAACGCTTCGCTTTTAATGCGGCACAGCAACAATCTTATGTTGAACAATTGAACCAAAAATGTGAGGAAATCTCTGACTTAAACATCATGCTCATTGACAAAAACATGGTTTTGGCCGAGTTAAAGGAGACACTTCTTCTCACCCGACAAGAAGTTGTTGATAACTCAGCTACCGACTCTGCACCGTCCACTAGTGCTCCAACAACCAAGTCAGTAGTGCTTTATAAGAACCCACTTCATAAGAGAAACCCGGTTACCTACGATGATTATATGAGGAATGCCATTAAGCATGTAGATCTTGTTAGGGATATTTTAGACGATCTTTATGCCTTAGATCCCTCAAGTAGCTACTATTATTCGGCTCATGAATATATTAAGCGAGTTCAATATTGCTTAGCATACTTGCAATACATAGGTAAACCAGACTCTGCACTACTTACTAATGGGCCCATTGCTGTAACTCCATTCAATAAGACTCCAGGAGCAAAACCGTCACTGGCACCATCAAGTAAGGCACCTTTAAAATCTGTTGCTAATATTCCCACTTTGCCTTCTACAGGATTAAAAGAGACTACTAAGGCTAAAGGATCGCCACTCAAGAAAGATAAGATCAAGCCCTCCACTAGTAGTGCCAAAAAGAAGAAAGTAGAAGATCACCATAGGAATGTTAGTTCAGTTTTAAATAAGAAGAATCATGTTAAGACTAAAAGCTCTGCGCCTGTGCAGAAGCCTAAACCATTCATGAATTCTAATTTGAATTGTTGGAATTGTAATGAATGTATGTTTTCCCAACGTCATGATTTGTGTCTTATTGATCATGTGAATGAAATGAATGCCATTAGGAATGGTCTTGAATGGAAGCCAACGGGTAGAACTCGTGCCCAGGTTGGCTGGCAATGGCGTCCCACTGGTAGGACCTTTACATTAGATGGAACAATGTGCCCTTTAACTAGGAATGCATCCATTGAGGTTAGGTCTGAGCGTCCTTTAGTTAGGCACACTCGCACTCAAGTATGGAAACAACGCCCTTTAATTAGGTCAGCCCCCACTATAGTGCCTATCAGTGAAGAAATACCACAGGATTTAAGCCAACTAGAATCTACACCACCGACTAGGAAGAAGAAGGCTAGGAAATCTAAGAAACCTAAAATTAGCAAATCTAAGATTATTAAATCTGTACCTGCTAATAACAAGGAACATTCAGATTCCGATACCTCTACATTGTCTTCGTGTGGTGATATTTTCAGGTGGTCCAAATCATCCTCTGGTATTTGGACTCCGGTTGTTCAAAACATATGACCGGAGATCGCTCGATGCTCTGAAATTTCGTCAGCAAGTTTCTTGGTACGGTTAAATTCGGGAATGATCATATTGCAAAGATAATGGGGTATGGTGAATATCAGATTGGAAACGTTACGATTTCAAGGGTATACTATATAGAAGGTCTTGGTCATAATTTATTCTCAGTAGGACAGTTTTGTGATTCCAACCTAGAGGTTGCTTTTCGACAACACACTTGTTTCATCCGCAACTTGGAAGGAAAAGATTTGTTGAAGGGATCTCGTGGTGCAAATCTTTATACGTTGTCTCTACAAGACATGATGGTCGCCTCTCCAGTATGTCTTCTCTCTAAAGCATCTAAGACCAAGTCATGGTTATGGCATCGCAGATTATCTCATCTTAATTTTGATGCTATCAATCATCTGGCTAAAAACGAATTAGTTCGTGGTCTTCCAAAGCTCAATCTTCACAAGGATCATTTATGTTCCGCGTGTTCAAGGGGGAAAAGTACCAAGAAATCATATAAGCCCAAAGCTGAAGACACCAATAAAGAAAAACGTCATCTTTTACATATGGATCTTTGTGGGCCAATGAGAACTGAAAGTGTGAGCGGTAAGAAATTCATTCTTGTCATTGTGGATGATTTCTCCAGGTTTACATGGGTTAGATTTCTACGTACAAAGGATGAAGCACCGAAGGCTATCATCACTTTTCTGAAATTCATTCAGGTACGTTTGAATACTACTGTCCGCCGTATTCGTACAGATAATGGAACAGAGTTCGTCAACCAGACTCTTCGTGATTACTATGAAGGAGTTGGTATCTCACATGAAACATCCGCTGCACGCACTCCACAACAAAACGGTGTCGTTGAAAGACGGAATCGTACGCTTATGGAAGCTGCTAGGACTATGCTCATTTATGCGAACGCTCCATTGGTCTTGTGGACAGAAGCTATATCTACTGCATGTTTCACCCAAAACCGTTCTATCATTCGGAAACACCATGGAAAAACACCTTACGAGCTTCTACATGACCGTAAATCCGATGTTGCATTCTTTCATGTGTTTGGTGCTCTTTGTTATCCAAACATTAATAGTGAGAACTTGGGCAACCTTCAACCGAAAGCCGATATAGGTATTTTCATTGGTTACTCACCCTCCAAGAAAGCATACCGAATTTACAACCGTCGTCTTGGTAAGATTGTAGAAACTATGGACGCAGATTTCGATGAGCTGACAGCGATGGCTTCTGAGCAACGCAGCTCTGAACCCGCGCTTCATGAGATGGGAACCGGTGCTATTAGTTCCGGATTAGTTCCCAATAATCCTACTTCTACATCATTTTTACCACCATCAAGGCCCGAGTGGGATAAACTGTTTCAACCGTTGTTTGACGAATTCTTTGATCCCCCAAATGATGAAGTTCCAGCACCTGTAGTGATAGCTCCAATCCCTGAAGTTGTTGCTCAAGCAAATGAAGCTTTATCTAATGCATCTTCAATTCACATTGAACCGGATGCACCTTCACCAAGTGATTCTCAAACTACACCTGAATCGTCACCCCTACTTTTGCCTAATGATGTGGAAGAGGATTCTATTGATCACGATTTGGAATATGCTCACCTGCAAGAGCTTCCTTTCTTTGGTGTAGCGATACCTGAAAACCCTTCAGCCGCGTCTACCTCAGAAGAAGCTCCTTCTATTGTTCACTCCAGACCACCTAGGATTGAAAAACATAGCACCAAATGGACAAAAGATCACCCAATTAAGAATGTCATTGGTAATCTAGATCGACCAGTCTCTACACGCCATCAATTACAAGAGAGTGCACTCTATTGCTACTTTGATGCATTTCTCTCTGAAGTTGAACCGAAAAATTGGCAGCAGGCTATGACTCAATCATCTTGGATTGAAGCCATGCAGGAGGAACTAAATGAATTCCAACGACTTGAAGTATGGGAATTAGTTCCTCTCCCTGACAAGGTTAACATCCTTACCTTGTTATGGGTTTATAAGGTTAAACTTGATGAGATGGGTGCAGTAATGAAGAATAAGGCTAGATTGGTCGCTAGAGGATATAAACAAGCCTTGGGTATAGACTTTGAAGAATCTTTTGCTCCTGTGGCTAGATTGGAGGCGATTAGACTATTCCTTGCGTATGCTGCTCATATGAACATGATCGTCTATCAAATGGATGTGAAGACGACATTTTTAAACGGTGAACTAAGGGAAGAAGTCTATGTTAGTCAGCCGGATGGGTTCGTTAGCACGGAGTTTCCTAATCATGTGTACAAGCTTAAGAAGGCTCTCTATGGGTTGAAACAAGCTCCACGCGCGTGGTATGATCTCCTCTCAACATATCTCATTTCTGAAGGCTTCTCCAAAGGCAAGGTGGACCCCACTCTATTCACTCTCAAGGAGGGCAACGACATGATTCTGGTACAAATTTATGTTGATGATATAATATTTGCTGCCACTAACATAGAATTGTCAAATCGCTTTGAGAAGATAATGTCCACACGCTTTCAGATGTCAATGATGGGAAAAATCTCATTTTTCTTAGGATTACAGATTTCTCAAAATCCTAGAGGCATCTTTATTAATCAATCCAAATATGCTCTAGAATCGTTAAAGAAATATAACTTTGATAATTGTGACCCCGTGGACACTCCAATGGTGGAGAAATCCAAGTTAGATGAAGATAGGAATGGGACTATTGTCGATCCAAAACTTTACCGTGGAATGATCGACACCCTTCTCTATCTGACTGCTAGCAGGCCTGATTTGCAATTTGCTGTATGCATGTGTGCCCGGTATCAGGCTCGGCCTACCGAAAAGCACCTACATGTTGTGAAAAGGATCTTTCGGTATCTAAAAGGAACACATCATCGTGGTCTATGGTATCTGAAAGATTCCTCTATTGCTTTAATATCATACGCAGATGCCGATCATGCTGGATGTCAAGACACGAGGCGTAGCACTTCTGGATCTGTGCAACTCCTTGGAGATAGATTGATCAGTTGGTCTTCAAAAAGGCAGAAAAGCGCTGCAATTTCTAGCACGGAGGCTGAATACATCGCCATGTCTAGTTGTTGTGCTCAAGTCCTTTGGATGAGATCACAATTAACTGACTACGGTTTGGGATTTAACAAAATCCCGATGTATTGTGACAACAAGAGCGCCATTGCCCTTTGCTGCAACTATGTTCAACACTCCCGGGCCAAGCACATAGACATTCGCTACCATTTCATTAAAGAGCAGGTGGAGAACGGAGTGATCGAGCTGTATTTTGTCACTACTGAGTACCAGCCGGCGGATATGTTCACCAAAGCATTAGATCGAGGACGAATCGAGTTTTTGATCGACAAGCTTGGCATGAAATCATTCACTCCAGCGACTCTCAAAGAGTTGGCAGAAGAATCAGCTGAATAGTGGTGGTAAACTATTCAGAGTATCCTTTGTTCGTGATCATGTATATTATCGTAAATATATAAACCACCAAAGAAAAATACAAAAATATAAAACCTACAAAAACCATAAAAAATATAAAACCTAGAAAAACCATAAAAATTATAAAATCCAGAAAAACCAAAAATATTTTTCGTTTTTAAATCGGGCATGTCTTTTAGTACGGTAATATTTACGGCCTTAGAAATGTCGATCAATATTGACACGGTGCCATAAATAGAGTCCGTATAAAAGTTGTACATTTTTAAAACATGCCCATTATGGCTTGTAGTTATTTCAGACTGCAACCCGGTTTTCATATTAAAGTCACGTATTTTTTGGAAAACGTTGGCTCACAACGGGAATTCATTTTCTCGGGCATGATTTACAAGCCAAATCATGCAAAGGGATCAAGTTTACTTTACAACTTGGTCTAACACGAATTTATGTACGTCTCAGTGCATTAATTTGTCTAAATAAGAGAAATCTTATTGCCACCACGAATCAATCTTTTTCAAGACATTAATTGGGAAATGTTTTCATCAATATTTGACTCTTTAAACTATGACTACAACTCTTTAAATAGAAAACGGGTCATCGTTTAAGGGGGAGAAAATATTAAATCATCTTCGTCATTAAATTGATTTTCAAAAGTGATTGTGGAAAATTAATGGCTAAATGGTAAATGAGTGGTATTGCTTTAGAAATCGACTTGTGCTCGTTCAAGGTGATAGGACTTGCTTTAAGATCTTGGAGATATGCTAATAGGTTGAGATGCTTAAGTTGTGTTGGCGAAATTTAACAATGCTTAAGAAAAAATGAAAAGATAAGTTATAAACAAAAAGGAAAAGAATAAGAAAATATAGGGACTTAAGGTGACATTGTGTGAAAGTTAAAAAAACTTTTGACCTAAGTCAAAGCAAACCCCCCGCCCCCTTCATTCACTGTTTCTATTCATTTATCATCTTCCGCCATTAACACACATACACAAGCTCTAAAAATTCTTGTTTTTAATCATCCAACCGGTTCATTCGATTCTAAAAGGTAATAACATCATCTTTAACTTATAACTCGTCTAATTCATCAATGAAATCATGTTAATTGCTTCGTTTAATTAGGTTAAGTCCAAATTAGGGTTTGTGTCTAATTAAGCAGTAATTGATTAGGGTTATAGGTGGGTTATACTCGGAATATCATTAGATTATGATTGGTTGCCTTAGATTGCTTTAGAACTCACTAAATGCGACTAGATTAATCCTTCATAGCTGCGTTTATTAAGTTCCGGATGAACATGGATATCATCTTCCGAATGAAGGAATTTTCTGAAAAACTTCCGAATGAAGGAATGTTCCGAACGAACTTCCGAATGAAGGAAGTTCCGAATGAAGGACTTCCGAATGAAGGAAGTTCCGAATGAAGGACTTCCGAATGAAGGAAGTTCTGAATGAAGGACTTCCGAATGAAGGAAGTTCCGAATAAAGGACTTCCGAATGAAGAAGTTCCGAATGAAGGACTTCCGAATGAAGAAGTTCCGAATGAAGGACTTCCGGATGAAGAAGTTCCGAATGAAAGATTTCCGAATGAAGGAAGTTCCGAATGAAGAACTTCCGAATGAAGGAAGTTCCGAATGAAGGACTTCCGGATGAAGAAGTTCCGAATGAAGGACTTCCGAATGAAGAAGTTCCGAATGAAGGACTTCCGAATGAAGAAGTTCCGAATGAAGAACTTCCGAATGAATAAGTTCCGAATGAAGAACTTCCGAATGAAGAAGTTCCGAATGAAGAACTTCCGAATGAAGAAGTTCCGAATGAAGAACTTCCGAATGAAGAAGTTCCAGACTTCCGTATGAAGAGTTCCGAATGAAGGAAAGTTCCGGATGAAGAGTTGTTTGATTGATAGTATTTGCATGCTATAAGTACTTGTTGAATTATGTTGTTGAAATATGTTATGCTTAGAAGTAAGAATGATATATATCTATATATTTTTTTGTGCATCAACCTTTCATGTCTTATCTTAAGCAGATACAATGACTAATCCAACAGTACAAGCAATCCAAGACTCTAGAGAAGCCGCAATTGCCGAAGCACGAACACTCAAGTTCATACCAAACAACCACCGGTTAAAACCAGTCTCAAAATCCACTCACCATGGTTTCAAAGTCGCCATAACAATTCTTGATCAATCTCATTTCAAGAATGCTTTAAGGAGTACTGCCTCGGTGCCTTATGATTATATGTATGAGTTTTGGGCTACCAAGGAAATCACTTCAAACAAGATCACCTTCACTCTCGACAACAAGCAGCAGACAATTAAGGTTTCAGACTTCCGTAAGATATTTGGCATTCGGGATTCACCCAAAGGTATGGTATTTTCGAGGGATCCTACTAAAGACGAACTCATGGAGTTATTCGATGCTATTGGATGTCCTGACATACGAGTTACATCTGAGTTTACCACTGCTAAAGTAGGACAACCTTGGAGAGCATTGTTAGGTATTCTCAGTAGATGTCTTACACCAAAAACAAGTGGACATGATGCTTTGCGCAGTCCAATAATGAACATCTTCCATGGGATGTACAAAGGCGCAAATGCAGATTATGCTTTATTGTTATGGGAAGAATTCACCTTTCAACTCTTCCATAACAAGAAACTGAAGACTAATTTCTTTGCTTACCCTCGGTTTATCAAGCTTATCATTAACTATTGTATGAAGAATGATGTTACAATTGATAGGCGTGCAGCAAGTCGTCATCACACTGAAGAGGCTGATCATATTGTGGATTTAAGGCATGAAGGACCATCTGGTGGTGTGATTCCTGGTCCTATTCCCGATTACCTTCTGACGGATAGAATTAAAGGTTCTGCTGATTACAAGCTACTGCAGCTAGAAATCAAGAAGCTAAAAGCAAGCCTTCAGACTGGAGAAGACTCGTCTACTACGGTCAAGAGTAAAGGTAAACGAAAGCAACCAGCTGCTTTACCTGAACCCGAAACCAAGAAGAAGAAGACTGAGGTTAAGAAAGGAAAGGGTAAGGCTGATGAGTTAGTTCTACGAGACGAAGAAGATGTTGTTGATCCCACTCTTGACAAGGCTGAAAGGAAAATGATGAAAATAGCTATTGAAAGGAGTAGGAAAGATACGGGCGGTAGTGGTTCAGGTGCAAGGATAAATATTGAAGAAGAGTACGAGGAGCCAGATGATATTGATGAGTTTGGGTCACCTGAACGGTATTCTACTTCGAAGGAGCCATCAATCCCTGTTTCAGCAAGTGTTGAAAAGGAGTCCGGTGCTCCTACAATCATGGTGTCTACTCAACCGTTAGTTACTCAACCTTTAGCAACTCAACCTCCACCAATACAACCCTTACAAACCAGACCGGCTTCAACACCATTCCTTCCACCACCAATAACTCCCATCCTTAGTACCGTAGTAACAACCGAGCCTCTTCAATCAACCCAGAGCAGCTCTGCAACATCTACAATGGCTGCATTGGTGATGGCCGAAATGTTGGATAAACATACGGATAATCACAAAAGAGAAATGGATGAACTTCGCCAAGAGCTACATAGACGAGTTCAAAGTGAAGAAGCATCTAGGAAAGCCCAAGAAGAGATGCTTGCTAAGTTCGCTGCAGATATGGAATTGACGCGAAAAGCTCATGCAGAAGAACTAGCTCAGGTTAAACAGGCTGAGGCTGATAAGCATGCTGCACGTATCACTAGACTTCAAGCGATGAGGGATAGATACAAGGAGCAGAAAGAAGCACTTGAAGCTTCTGTTGAAGAGAGAGTAAAAGAATCCGTTGAATCTATTATGCCAAAACTGCGTGATGAGTTGAAGACACTCGCGGCTGATAATTTGATGATCAAGTCATCCAATCCTTCTGAATCCGCCTACAAAATTGCTTATGACTTGACGGATTTTGAATTGAAGAAGATCCTGAAAGCTCGAATGAGGGAACTTGGATCGTTTGATAAATCTAGGATTCAACGGGCTCTCTACAAATCCCTGAATGACGCTATCATGGAGGATGATAGGTTATTTAAAACATTTGGAAGTGTGGTACCATACCACATTCTACCTGAGGAAGAAAGGGAAGAAAGTGAAGAAGAAGAGGGTACTGGTGAAGATGAAGGTGGAGAAGAAGAAGAAGAAGAAAAGGATGATGAAGATGACGATGATGGTGATGATGATGAGGATGAGGATGATGATGATGATGGCGATGATGGTGGTGATGGTAATGAGGAGAGTGCTAGGGAGAGCAACGAGGATAACGATGAGGATGATGATGGGGGTAAACAGCCTAAAGAGGGAGATAAGGTTACCAGCTCCAAGAAACCTGCTAAGTCTGGAACCAAGTCCAAGAAAGATGCTGAGCAGAAGGAAAAGTCTACCTCCACGGAATCAAGACGATCCAAGTGGCGCCACGATGTGAATGCTACTACGGCGTCATCGATTCCTGGTACATCTATTGCTGTATCTTTACCTATTACCACTAACCCCATTAGTTCTGTTGTTGTTGCTCCTGTGATTGTAGAATCGGTAACTGAACCTGAAGCTGCACAACACTCACCCGTTCACGACACCGCCGAAATGCCTGAATCAGAACCAGCAGATGTTCACGTTTCCACTCCTCTACAACAAGAACCCCAATCTACTGTTCCTGAATAAAGCACATGGGATTGGGCAGACACGTTGGAGATTGACGAGACTGCACCACCACAGGCTTGGATCACGGCAGCGGCGCAATATGATCCGATCACAGACACTGACAGAGATGTTTTATATCTCCGTATCCGTAGTCCGATTGACTTGTGCGCTTTTCTGGCTCACGAGTATAAGACTTCGGTTACTCCGTCTTTGGTGAAGAAAGCACTAAAGGATAAAAGACTTCGCGCCAAAACCAGATTAACCCGAATGGAGTTCGAGTACTATGCTGATGAGATCCTGAAAGCTCTGGATACCGTTCAACGGCCAGGTCTTCATGATTCAGAAAGAGCTCCACCTCCACTTGATCCTACTCAAGATAATCAGATTGCTCTCGACTTTTTCGTCACCTATGATCTTGAGTATCTTCTGAAGGGTTCATCAAAGTACGCAACCTCCTTGACCTTGCTGAAAGCTGCCAACTGGGGGACAATACCCTGGATCGAGGAAAAGGTAAACCGACTCTGGGTCCCAAGGGTAACTCGTAATTATGATATGTATGCTGTTATAGGTGCATCTCATTGGGACGAACGAGTCCGAAGGGCGTACAGGGGTTGCTGCCTAGTCAATTCAGGAAGCAACATTAGATCCGATATCCGCATCTCCAGTATTTTAGGGCTGAAAACTGAAGCCAAGAATGGCTATTATCATGTGACGGAGATTCGTTTGAAAAGGGAGGATGACAGAGAATACAAAATCCAGTAGGGAGATTTTTCTATCATTCGCCTTGAGGATATCGAAGATATGTTGCTTCTAATGACCCGTGATCAACTCACACATATTCCTCGTGAAGACCTCATTGCCTTGAATACAGCACTTCGTATGTTCACATGAAGTGTTGTTATCAAGAAACGAGTTGAAGATCTTCAGTTGGGAGTCGAAAGTTACCAAAGGAAGCTTAACCTAACCCGTCCAGTGAATCAAGTGTTACCTCAACATGTCAACAGATGTCCCTATACCGACATTTCTGTTCCGAATTGTGGGATTTTCTACTTGAACAGTCGAGGATTGATGAAGTTTATGAGGGTAGGTGAGCTTTATAAGTACAGTGATGGGACTCTCATCTACGTCAGAGAAAAGTTGGATCATCTCAATTCGGGTGGGACTTTGCCAGAGATGACTGAGGATTGGCATCAGGGTTATCGGCAGATGGCGAAGTATGTGATCAAGAAGATCGATCAAAAGCTCCGTGAACGTAGATTGATGAGGAGCTTGGAAAGATTCGTTGGTGGAAGACCATATTTAGTGCACCACAAGCTACTGCAACGATCCATTTAATGGGTCGTACATTTCAGGTCCACTTTATATTGGGTTTCAATTGTGAATATATATATTTGTGAATATTGTGCTTGTACGGCTTGATTTAGTGTTAAGGTATGATAATTTTTCAAGAATTTATCACGAGATTCTAAATCTTTCAAAATATATCATACTAAAGCACTACAACTATCCCTTATTAAATTAAGGGGGAGCATTAATTTGTTCTATGGCCAAACATCGATTTCATTTTTATCAAAGACCGGTTAATTCATTCAATATCCCAAATATTAATGGTTAACATTTTGGATAAGGGGAGAAAATGGGATTAAGGAGATTTAAATGATACTTGGCTAAAAGATGAAAAAGACTTAACGATTATCCAACTTAATATGTGTAAAGCACGTATTAAGGGGGAGCGTTTTTGATGATCAAAAACACCTAAGGTACGAAACTTTTGATTTCAATATCACAAGTACTTTAGGTGATTTTCAATGATTTTTCATGGTGGCAATTCCTTCCCAAAACACGCTTAATTCACGACGAATGTGGTGACAAAAGGGTGGTAGGAATAGGTTTAGTCCAATGATTCATCAGAGCCGATGGAATCTTCCCAAGGACAATTCCCTAGATAGAATTAGAAGTCCTAGGAAAGTTGGAGAAAGATTGTGAACGTAGCTGAATGCCGACCAAGTACTTAAGCTAGCACTGGAAAATCACAACAAGGTGCTAGTGATGACGTATTGGTAAGCATTGAAGGGGTTGAAGAATGAAAAAGAATTGTAAAGATAAAGGGTGTAAAGAAAGAAGCCCTCCTTACAACTTAAGGCAGAAACCGGGTCAATACATATGCTATTGAGATCATTTTTGTTAATGATTCTCGGTATTGAAGAAAGACATCATGGACCCAGTGATGCAATGCACAACCCTTCCCAGCTAACTCAAATATCTCTCAAAAGGTATTTGTTTTAATCACACGGAGATCAACACGTTATCTATTGGTTTATTCACTCCGAATAGACTGGTATTGAAAAGGTGGCACTCCTCTCCAGCCATCGCTCACTAAATCAAAATGCACTATCGAGTCTAGAGCCAAGAGATCATCAAAAGTCTCATTAGGACACTTTCCATTTATTCCTTTCTTTCTCACACACTGTGAAAAGTAAGAGATTTGCATGAGTCCTACGCAGTATTCCTGTAATATTGCCAGAACATCCGAGTAATATGCAAGTATTACAATGAAGATGGAAATCCTGCTTGAGCCAACATCAAACAAGCTCATGGTAGGTTACACGTGCGGTTCTTTTAGAACCAATCTTGTGAAAAAACTGGAAAGAAACAGTGGTTTAATTCTTAATTGAACTTAAACTCGTTCCAGGCCTCTACGCATTATCATATGATCTTGCCAGAACACTCAGAGTGACTCTTTATTGATCACAGTGACGAGTGGAAATCCTTCTAGTGTTAACATCAAACAGCACTTGGTAGGTGACGTGCAAGATTCTTTATGAATTGAGCTCGTGACAACTGGAAAGCAACGATGGTGAAAATCTTAATTGAAATTCACTTGTTCCAGGTTTCATGAATTGACGGCTTCAAATCACAAGGATAATTTATCCAAGTGATTCACTCTTTATGTTCGCAGTCAGCTTTGGACGGTCGAATAAAGAGAATGGGTTTACCCGCGAAATCCTGTCAGGAAGTTACTTAATTGAAACTATCCGTCACGGGTACGATATCTAATATCGTCCAACGGTCTTCACCGACCGGAGGTAAAATGCTACCGAATTAGAATAAAATGTTCAAAGCCATTTTATTCGTGTCGTTGCTGTGTACCTGTTAAAGACGGTGGCGTTGCTGTGTACCTGTTAAAGACGGTGGCGTTGCTGTGTACCAGTGAAGACGGTGGTGTTGCGGTGTACCTGTAGAAGTCGTTCCCACATGCTTATGTTTTTCAGCATCAAAGTTCAGCAAAAAATTCAACAAAAGTACAAGATGAAGTCTTCCGCTGTACCAAACTCTGAAGCTTTCGAGAATTTAACAAAAAGACATAAGTGTGTGGAACATGGAGTCACGAGGAGACAAAATTCACAAGAAGGCAAAGATCGCACGTGAAAGGCCAAAAGAACAATGCTCTCAAGCCAAAGCCTAAAGATCAATAAACATATTCACAACAAAAAGAAAAAGAAGAAAAGACTACGAGCTAAAGAACGAAGACTTAGTATAGTATGCTAGGTTTAGAACTTTGTAACATGGAGTGACCTCCCTTAGGGGGAGATTGTTAGAAATACGTTTTTACGTATTTTAGAAGTATCGGTCACTCCACAATATTATTAATGTTGTAATAGCTCGTAGTTAACAAATAGTTAATAGTTACTTATTTAGGTAAGTAAGAACCGGTCCATGGGCTTGTCATGGGCCGGCCCAAGTCCATTAGTGACTTGGAAGTATAAATACCCCTTTCCTCCTTGGAAAGGGGTTGGTTGTTGTTCACTTTCTAGTTTCACTTAATAAAATTCACATAGTTTTTCTCTCACTTTCTCTCTCTAGTTTCTCTCTCTAGAAAACATCAACCCACTTCATAGATTCATAGGTTATCAAGATTCTACACAATTCCGCAATAATTGCGGAATTAACAAGATTTCGCAATATGGTGAAAAGTTGCGAATTTTAAACAGAAACTCCTAAAAACTAGGGACACAAAAAGGTACGAAAAGAAGCTCTAAAAACTTAACTTTTTAAGCACAATAAGCAAAATAAATCACCAATAAGCTAACTAAAAAGCCTAGATTAATGATAAAACTTATAAAATCAACAAAAACAAGACACGAAAATTAAAAAGATTTAAACTTTATATAAAAAGAAGATGAAAAAGGTTTAGATTGAAAACTTGGAATCAACACAAACAAAGATTAAGAAAAAGATTTACAATAAGCAAGAAGAAAAGATGAACAAGATGATTAAAAAGCTTAAAGATAAAAAATTAAAGAACACAAAATTAAAACTTACTTGAAAATTAAAGGTATTTAAGGTGCAAGACATGTATTTAAATTTGACAATAAAGTAAATGACATGAATTTAAATGTGCAAAAATTAAAGTGGAAGAGATAGTTTGTCAAGCTATCCAACAAAATGAAAATGAGATACTAATGGTCTATTTATAGGAGATTAGGAGAGTGGTTAGAGGAAGCTTCCTCCCCTCCTTCCTTTCTTCTTAATTGCGCCATTAAGTCCTTAAGCTTCTTTAATCTTCTTAATCTTGGACTTTGAGGACTTGTCTCAGGATTTCTTTAAACTCGTCTTTAATTTTCTTCATAAATAAGACTCGAGTTTTTTCGGCTTTAGATAAACTTCCGTCTTTTGACTCTTTCTTCGATAAATCTTCAGAATTAGTCTTGGACTTCCGTTCTTTCTGCACTCTTGACTTCTTGACTTCGTCTTTCATCTTTTTCTTCAATAAAAGTCCGTAAATGCCCGTGAATTCCCGTGTTTTCTCCACTTTTCACCTTTTCGTCCTAAATCACAACAAAAACGCAAACCACGCATAATTCCGACATAAAAGACATAAATTACACGTTTTGGCCCGGTTATTATTGTAATTAAGTGGTAAAAAGGATGTGTGTTTACACACCTATCATACACTGATGTCAACTACATCCCAAGATGATAACTTGTAAGGATTGCCCATTTACCAAACAAAATATCATAGTATGATCGGGTCTCTCATGTACTTAACAACTAGTAGACTAGATATTGCACATGCAACATGCTATTGTGTAGAATATCAAAACAAACCAAAAAAAAATACCTCAAGGAGGTTAAACTGATCTTTCGGTACCTCAATAATACCATTCACATGGGACTCTGGTATCCGAACAAAACCGGTTTCTATCTAACAGCATTGTCAAAATTTGATCATGCGAGGTGTCTTGATACTCTGAAAAGTACTTTTGATGGCATAAAATTTCTAGAACAAGATACGCTTGTTGGTTGGTCGTCTAAGAAGCAGGATTGCACTTCTCTATCATCAGGCGAAGTAGAGTATGTGTCTCTATCTGCGTGTTGTGCTCAAGTCCTTTGGATGAGAACACAACTCGCGGATTATGGCTTCCACATTGATAAAATACCTATGTATTTTGACTCAAAGTCAGCCATATCCATCTCTTTCAATCCGGTTCAACACTCTCGCACAAAGCATATCAACATTAGATATCACTTCATTAAGGAACAAGTTGAACGCGGTATCATTGAATTATACTTTGTCAGAATAGATTAGCAGTTAGCTCAGTTGTTTTCGAAAGCTATGTCGCAAGATAGGTTTGAGTACTTCGTCAGACAACTTGGTATGATATGTTTGACTCCAACGGAACAAGAGTTTTTGGTAAAGGTGCATGCTTGATATCTATCAAACATCAACATGCAAATATCTATGGAAAAATAAAATACATAATATAAAACCTATAAAACAAAAAAAATTAAAAAATATTTGAAAATACCTACACATTCTTCTCAACATGTCTTTTAGTATCGATAATATTGACGTGCCTAATATATATGCATTACACCTTTTAAGCTAGCCCTAATTAGGGGCGTATACCCCTTAACTTCATTTCATCCCTAACTCTCTTTTCCTAATACCCAGTTATGTGTTTCACACCTCCATTGAAGTCCTCTAAGGTCCCTAAGATCATTATCAAGCTCAAGAAGAAGTTCCATAAGTTCTTGAAGTGTCTTGAAGAAGTTACAAGACATAAGCCCCATTACAAGCGCTAGATTCCTGTTTTTCTTGTTTGTAAGTCATCACCTTGTTCTATAAGCTATTTTTATATTCTAATCCCTGAATAAGCTCTATTATAATCTAAATAAGCACTTTGAATAATCCTTGGTTTATAAAATCATCTCATATGGTTTTCCTAAAATGAAACATGTTCATAAACCCTAGTTTTGTAATTCACATGAAGTACTTAGCTAAAATCTAATTCATAACCTACAATTCTAGAAAGTTAATGTTTCCAAACTAAAGTTTCAAACATACTGGTTAAGATTTAAAGGGTTAAAAGTTTAATTCTTAAAACTATGTATTTTATGAGTTAAAATGTAAATTACCTAAACTTATAACTTTTTCGGCTGAAAATGTAATTATCTCAAATTTATAAACTCTAAGGGTTGCGTTTGTCACTTTTTATACTTAAAAGTTTAGATATATATACACAAACTGCTTTTGAACTATAAGGGTAAATTTTGCCAACTTTGAAACTTAAGAAAATTCATAGAACACAAACCGTGAGGAGTCACGACACCAGGTCAGGACCGTTGGCTTCATAATTTTATGCTCTTTCCATTATCATGCTCGTTTTTCTGTTTCTTGACCTTTTTCTTGGTGTTTCTTGATATCCGTTCCTACACATACACAACTGACAAAACAAGCATGTATATATATATATATATATATATATATATATATATATATATATATATATATATATATATATATATATATATATATATCACATTTGATGATTTTATTACCATTTAAAGCCCAAATTACGATGAATGAAAATGTGTAAATTAACACACATCAGATATAAAATGCAATTATGTAAAGTATATATACTATATTTATCATTTTAAGAAAATTTCAAAAGTATAAACGTACGATGTTAGTAGGAGGCTTCATATGAAGAGTATTCATCTTGGTATTACGTGTTGGCTGATTGCTTGATTTACGATTTAGTGTGTCCTCGCTCCCCAAGCGTTTACTAAATGAGCTTTAAAATATGATGGCCTGAACAATAATACGATATCTCCATAAATTTGTTAACCTCAAAAAACATATATTAAACATTACTTATATTTTGAACATAAGACGAACACTTTATATATTAAACTCGGGTTGCTTGACCGAGCCATTTATTTCCAACTGAAACATATCTAACGTAACTCAGACTCCTTGAACCTAAGAAGAGTTCATAGCCCACATTTCTTAACTATTTACAACTTCTTGGGGAGATAAATGTCGTAAAATAGAATAGACGTGTTTTCAAAACTATATGCTATCCTGAACTGATTATTGATTATTGACACTAAGTATCATTTCTACCTGAAAGTACCTATTATCATGAACCATTAATTATCATAGGTAAATGTGAATACAATGAATAGATCTATTTGGGACTGACATCCCTGTCTGGGCAAGTCGCGCTTGCTTGAACCAAACTTACTTATCAAACGGACACATTGTATTTAATTTAACTAGGTTGTTTGATAGACTTCCTACTTGGTACTATTAGTTATTTGTGATAAACGTTAAGTCTCGTTGTTATGAGCATAGTGAAATGAATCAAACTTATTTATGGATGTATAACAACATAACCCACTGGTTAAACTTGTATTCAACCTATTTAAACTTAAATGAACTCACTCAACCGTTGTGTTGACTTTTAGCATGTTGAATCTCAAGTAACTAAGCAACTATGGCAAAGGCAAGAAGTTTGTCGTTATCATTCAACTTTTCACTTTAAACCTGCATTTTAGGACATGTACTCTTTTTATTACGTACTATGTACATATTTCTTTTCTTTTCGTAAAAACTCTAACAATAATGAATGATAACATCTTTCCATTAATCGATCTTTTATCATTTTCTATTATTGTTAAGCTGAAACTATGAGGTAATACCCCATATTAGCTTCTGTTGCTATATGTGAAAATGGGAGTGTTACACAAAATCTTTATATTGCCACAACATTGAAAAATTCTATTTTAGGACCTATGTATTAAACATTTCATCCAATCCAATGTATCTTGTTAAAAGACTCATTTAGAGGTCGTTATCTAATAAGTGGTGCAATGATATTATGAAGTAACACGCTCGGTCCCTTATTTCTGTACGACCCATATTGAGGGTGTTAAAATTTAGCTTATGTGATGCCTATATAATGTGTATAATGGATAATAAGTTTCATTCTTCATGCAAATTTTTAAAAAAGGAGAAAAAAAATTTGGACATTAAGTCAATAACTTAAAGGCACAATCAGAAGTTAGGTCGACTTTAAACTGATGTGAAATATCGAGTAGTCGTTTGAAAAATCACTTACTTTCTACTTTTTATTACCAGCTTTTTAAAAAACTTTTCTTTTTCATAAATTTGATACATATGTTTTGTAGGCATTTGAAGGTAAAACAATATTAAGAAAAGTTTGACCAAAAAACTGCCAACAGCAAAATCTACGACACATCCGAAGTGATTACCTCAAACAGATGGACAAAGTGAAAGAACGATCCAGATTCTCGAAGGTATGCTTAGAGCTTGTGTAATAGATTTTAGAAAAGGATGGGAGAAACATCTACCTCTAGTAGAATTCTCTTATAACAATAGTTATCATGTTAGTATTAAAGCAGCACCTTTCGAAGTACTTTATGGAAAAAAGTGTCGATCGCGTGTTTTCTGGGCTAAAGTTAGAGAGGTTCAACTAACATGATCAGAAATAATACATGAAACTACTGAAAAGATCATCCAAATCAGACAAAGATTACAAGCTGCATAAGATAGACAAAGGAGTTACGTTAATACTAGACGTAAACCTTTGGAATTTCAAGTTTGTGGATTTGCTTTTTAGTAATCCGGTGGTCTAGGTGGGTGGTGGAAGGTGGTGGTAGCCATTGTTGAGAGAGAGAGAGGGTTGTGTGTGAAAGTTAAAAAAAGTATATTAAACAAGAATGAAACACAAATGAAACACAAGCAACACCCCTCCTTGGAAGCCTTGAAGGGGTATATATAGTCACACACGACACTTAAACTATACAACGTTTCCTAGTCTAGTCTATGCGTGTGTGACTATGATAACTAATAGGAATTCTTAAATGTCATCACATAAAGTGAATTTCCAACAATCTTCCCCCATGGGACGACGTGTAGAATTCCTTACAATATTTTTCCTAACAAGTACATAATGATTAAGAACAAAAGCTTTCATGAAGCGTCCAATGCTGATCATGTCTTCTGAGGCCTTTGACTTCAAGTCTTCACTTCAAAACGACTTATCTTTAAAGTAACTTGTAGTAGAAATACTGTAACGACACGAGCTAAGTAATCCATATACTTCTGGTTAAGGAGAAGCTTCTGAATTAACTTCCCCCTAATTCATGCCCCATAAACTTGATGTAGAAGCTTTTAAATAGCTTCCCCCTAAACTGACAATCCTCGTAAGCAACTTCAAAGCTTTCAATAAAGCTTAGAATGATTAAGCACACAGCGGAATTGAAAAAGCAAACACCATCATATAACACGATAATGTTGCTATGAGGGATTGAAAGTAAGGGGCACACCAAGTAGATCAACAATGTCTCTTCTCACGCTTGAATAATTCTTCTGAATTTTTCTTCCCCCTGAGAGTTCAAGTTATGCATACTAGAAAGAATCAAGACATTTCTTCCTCCACATAGTTGAAGAAAATAAATCAATCCCAAGTATGAAGCTCAAATACTGAAGTAGACACTTTATCCCATTCATGAAGTTGACATCATAACACCGGAGTCAATTAAGTCCCAGAAATGCACATATCTTTTTCGGAGATGCACCAGAGTCAATTAAGTCCCGGAAATGCATATCTCTCCATATAGGATAATGATGATGAATAATTGCAACATCAAAACAATTAAACATCGAATCAGTAGTGTACCGTTTGGAGATTGATAACGCCACGAGTTGAAACACTGATTTTCTCTGCGGCTATGACAAATGTCATCCTGGAATGTCTTCAAATCAAAAGAAAGTATGAAGTTCATCACGTGTACTCGTTGTGCGTTCAATATGTCTTCTTCTACCCCTTGATGGTTTCGAAACTCGGAACCATCAATAAATCGTACGCACATGTACCTGAAATCTCGTGAGAATAATAAATAAGCAAAATTATATATTTTGTGAGAATCAGCTGCTGATCAGAATTCTCTACTCATAAACTCTCCATGGCCATCTTTACCAACCCCCTTGTAAGCAATTTGAAATGACCACTGATAGAATGAACCGGATACATAAAACTTGAAACTGAATAAGAATCCTTCGATCTTGTGACTTAAGCTTGCCCTATTGTTGAATGAGGAACGGTGGATAAATCTCTAAGTACCCAATGAATCACGGAAGAAGTCTATAAGCACAACAAGGGGCAGATCTACGTATTGGCCACCTGTGGCACGTGTCACACATAACATTAGGGGACGTAGTGTATTTATATGTGATTTTTTTTGTTTTTTTTAGTGTGCCACACCAATTCTGGGAATATAACGTTTCTGGGTTTAGTTGATGAAGAAAATGAGGAGATAGAAGATGAGAAACAGTGGAGTAAATGTTTTTTATTAATAATCTATTTACTTTTGTCCATTAGTTAACGTATTTGTAGTGCCACGTGATGTACCTTTTTTATTTTTTTTCTTATCTTATTAAATCAGACTCTGTATTAAATGGATATTTGTTTATTTGAAGTTTTGGACAAGTTGAAAATATAATGTACGGAGTAATAAACTACGTAGTACTGGTTCCTACTTACTATGTATATAAGCTTGTGTTGTGTTTGAGAAGTGAAACAAAAACCACGTTTACATGAACAAATTACTGTAATAAATAAGAAATATCGGCAAAGAGTAGCGAGCCGAGATCGGTGCCACACATGGTGAGAGACGTTGGATCCGCCACTGAGCACATCACCTCTTGAAATTATCCACGTCGACTAAGCGCGTGACACTGAGTACAACAATGTAACCCCTTTAAGTGACAGTTATCCGAGTCATCAACCAACCACCCCGATCCCGGAAACCAGATAAACAAGTCTTCATTCTAAGATTAAGCACGAGCAAGTTATCTTTGAAGATAAAATAAATACACGCCTTCGAAAAATCCGTCTTCAACTTCACATAATTAATACCCGATCAAACAAGTCCATAGCCACTAAAAATCTCCAATCTTTTCTTTCTTGGTCTCGTCTCAAAAAAATTCTTGTCATTTTCTCTCGTCACTTGATCACTTTGTCACGTCATTTTGTCACTTTTTAAAACCATTAATCAAAATAACATCATTTATTAAATAAAATGATAAACAATATTTTGAAATAACAATTTTTTATTACACTTTGTCGCAATTTCACTCCACAATGAAAACGGATGATCTAAGTTGCATTCAGCTCAAACGAAGCCCAATGTAATAAATTGTTGGCCCATTTTGATTTAGAAAACCTGGTCCAAGAACTTTCTATACCTAGAAATTAGGTATAAAGTTCCCTAACCTAATCATACTCAAACCGTCTCTAACCCTAATCATATTTTACCTCGTTACATCCGCCTCTCTCCCAAACCAATCTGCTCATCTCATCTAATCCTCATCTAGTCCGCCGCTTTCCCCCTTAAACCAAACTCACATCCCATTTCATAGCCGGGACTTGCAGGGACTAATATTGTCATATGTAAAGTCCAAGTCCCGTGCTATATAAACCCCTCCATACTTCCATGGAGGGTTGAGGCTTACCATTTTCTTGTCTTACCTTTCTCTCACTAGAATAAAACACACACTTTTATTCTTACTTGTTTCTCTCTCTAAAATGGCTAAACACTTGTTCAATCCTCCCCGACCTCCGGATCTTTTACCCGTGTTATTAGTGAATCCAACTTAACAATTGGCATCAGAGCTAAGCGGGGGTGTTTCGTGTTTTTGATTCGTGGTTATGTTCGTGCTTATGTTCGAGTTTGTGTTTGATTCGATCAAGGTTTGAATTTTATATCATTATCCAAATCTGTCCATTTTTTGTGTCATATCTCGATTACTGGTCATTCTTTAACATTTTTAGTTTTCCTTGTCAATGTTTTCATCACGATTACATTTTTTTGTCACTTTATTGGTAAAAGGACAAGGATCATATCAGATCCACTTATTTCGGGTAAAAGACAAAAAAATTGTGTACTTTGCGACACAAAAATCCATCGCAATGTCTAGGGTTTTGACATTGCGACCCATATTACGACAGATGGAGATTCTGATGGTTACTGCGATGGGGTTTTTTTAAAACATTCCGATGGGTTGGGCTGTACCTATTGCGATGGGACTCATTCCGATGGGTCACATTGTGATGGGTGGTCTGACTCATCGCAATGGTGTATGAGGCATCATGCTGCTGGATTTTTTAAAACATTGCGATGGGTGTTTGGGAAACATTGCGATGGATGTTTGGTCTTTTGCGATGGATAGTAATGGAAAAATATATTGTGATGGACATACATACATTGCGATGACTGGTTATTTTTTAGAAAGACAATGCGACATAATGACATAAGTTTTTATTGCTGAAAAAGTTTTGACCAAACCAGAAACTCATTATCTCACCGAGTCAACTCGGTAATTACCGAGCTGACCGGGTCAACTCAGTGACTCGTGAATAAAATCAAACACCATCCTTTTAACTCCTATCAACACCAACTTTATCAAACTAACCCATCGACACCTAAAACCCATCTCATCTAGACTCATTTAACAAACATCGAAAAGATCTCAGATTTTAAACGATCAATCAATCTTTTATAGATCTTTTATCGTTTAAATCTCATCATAGGTCTCTACGAAAATGATTGAATCATAACAAACTTGTGATATTCGAATCTTTGTTTCAAGATAATTAAAACTTGACATGTAATCAATTGATCTACACCCTACCTGAGACCCTCGATAGGACCTTGATTCCATTAAGATCTTGTGTTCTTTGGGGACTATGTGCATAAATCTATATTACGGGCTCGTTCTTGATGTTTATTCTCTAAAATAAACAAATGGGTTCCGTTGTGGTGTATGATTGAGATTCGTAGTTCATATAGATCTGAGATGGGGCGGAGGTTTCAAAGTTGATGGTTTTAATGAGTTAGATAAGGAGATAATGTGTCGGCTGATGAGTTAGTGATTAGCTTTATCTATGAGAAATTTTGGGCATACCAACATGTACGTATATCCAATATGCTTAGTGGAATACACGTAGGATGCTACACATATCAGTTTTGTTCATTCGCAAGTATGACATATTTTTGGGCAGGCCCAATGATCTCCTTCTACAACTTGGGCTAGACATTAATTTTGGGCTGGACAATGGAAGGATTAAATTATGAAATTAAATCAATTATATAATCAACTCAAGTTTATTGGTCAACTAATTTGATGGATGGGCTAAGTTTATGTCTTCTCACATCACATATGATTTGAATGCACTTTTAAACATTCCACGTCTTTATCTTGGAGTTGGTTTTAAATTGATTGATGGGTAGATCATTAAACCAAACGAACACGTATTGTGGGCTTATTATTTTTTTTAAATCGAATTTGGGCCTAAAAGTCAAGTTAACTTGACGACGTTGACGACTTCTCATTATTTAGTCATCGTTGGATTTCTAGTTAACTACACTCAAACAAACACAACAAACAAACACGACAAAAAACAAACAAACCCCAAAACGATCCTTTAAGATTCACTAAAATTGTCAAAACAACTAGTATTCAGGAAAAGTAATGTCAAGTGGTTACGAAGTGGATTTGATATTTATTATTTGAAGTTGAAGTGGAATATCACGAAGGTGTCTACTCAATTCATCATCGAGCCTTTTTCACCCCCTCTATCGATTGATGATTCGGTTCAGCATTTATGATTAAGACTTGATTTATCTAGTTTCCACTATCAAGGGGTGGATGGTCGACGACATGGACAACTATCATTTAAGGAGTTACGTTGTAGTGCTCAGTGTCACACTCACCGGGAGTTGTGGGTACTTCAAGAGGTGTTCTACATCTTATACCTCTCTCTTTATGTATAAGATTCTAAGAGACGTTTCTCTGCACCATTCTTCAATCAACACAAGTGCTAAGTGTAAGTAACAAATTGGGAGATTGTACTTCAGTTTCAAGTTTGGAATATCAGGTTTACTTCACCAGTGGTCACTACAGATAGCCGAAAGAATACGAGGTCAGAAAGTTTAGCCAGAGAGTACAAGAGTAGAGATGTGATCAGCAAACAATTCTCACGAGCAACTTGAGCTACATAATGTCAACAAAGATTAATGCTTCAGACACGAACTTCTCACGATTCTGATTGTACTCGTCAGATGATGCTATCGAGTGTTCTTAACCACCATACTTTTGACAAGAATGCTACCGAGTGTTCTTAACCACCATACTTTTGACAAGAATACTACCGAGTGTTCTTAAACACCATACGTTTGACAAGAACGCTACCGAGTGTTCGTCACCATCATACTTTCGACAAGAACATCTCGCGATTTTGACCGTACACGTCAGATGATGCTTCCGAGAGTTTGTCACCATCATGGGGGAAGAACGTGTACTTTGGAGACTTAGTTCCCACTCTGGAGTACTTAGTTCAACTTCCAGGGGGAAGCATTCTACAAGCGTGAGAAGATTTGTTGCTGATTTCTTACATGTTCCCCCAAACACATAATCATTAAGACAAAAAATTGTCAAAATTCCGCTATGCACTTTAAATGTCAAAGATAGAAGATTGCTCAAGCTACAGATTCTGCTCAAGACAGGGATATTGGTTTGGGGGGAAGCTGATTCAGAAGCTTCGTAAAAAAGAAGTCTATGAAGAAAGCTTTTCAAGACATGTGGTATGAATTGGGGGGAAGTTAATCCAGTTCATACATGATACAATGGTTCTTCAACAAGCAAAGACAAAGAGGATTCAAACTGGGGTATAAGTTTTTCTAGAAGACTTGAAGACAACGATGTCATCCTCAGCATTGGAAGCAAACTTAATACTGTCATATTTTTGTTGTATTTGTATTTATTAGGAACATTGTAAGTAATTCCGTATGTCACCACATTGGGGGAAGGATTGTTAGCCTTAAAATGTGTGCGACTAACGGAATTACATTAGTTTCATAGTCGGGACTTGCAGGGACTAATATTGTCATATGTAAAGTCCAAGTCCCGTGCTATATAAACCCCTCCATACTTCCATGAAGGGGTGAGGCTTACCATTTTCTTGTCTTACCTTTCTCTCACTAGAATAAAACACATACTTTTATTCTTACTTGTTTCTCTCTCTAAAATGGCTAAACACTTGTTCAATCCTCCCCGACCTCCGGATCTTTTACCCGTGTTATTAGTGAATCCAACTTAACAGTCCCCTAACCTAATCATACTCAAACCATCTCTAACCCTAATCATTTTTACCTCGTTACATCCGCCTCTCTCCCAAACCAATCTGCTCATCTCATCTAATCCTCATCTAGTCCACCGCTTTCCTCTCAAACGAAACTCACATCCCATTTCTCGCCTTCGTTTATTTTTCACTCATCTCATTCAACAACAGAAACGAATCATAATCCAAACAAACAAATCTAATTATCCCTTTACCATGCATCGAATCAGAACACTATATGATCAACCATCACGAATCACAAAGCCAATTCACCTTCTTAATCTCGAAATAATTAATTGAGTTTGCTCTATAGTCAAAGTCAGTTAAATCACAGCAAATCACATGAGCCATTTCATATTAGACGAACCCAAATGATGAGTTGTCTAAAATGAAACGATCTAAAGACGAGGCTTTAAGATCACTTGATTGATTTCAGGTAGGTTCATAATTTGTGATTGCATGTTGGCTTTAGATTAAAAATCGAAACAAATAATGATCATAACAAGTTTGTTATAGATCATTATTTAATTTCGTATAATAAAAATTGGTTGAAAACCAAACAGGGATCTATGATGATTTATATTTCGTGTGAAGATCTAAAAGACCTCGACATGCATGTTGTTACACGATATGAATCTGAGATTGTTTTTGATTTATAAGTTTTCTGTTATCGTGTCGAGTCTAGATGGTGTTAAGTGACGATGGGCATAGGATAGACTTGGAGTTGATTGGGAGTTAAAAGGTGGATGAGTAATATAGGTTCTGGTCAAGATGTTGGTTCTCTGGTTTTGTAAAACAGTCGCAATGGTTTCTCATAACTGCATCGCAATATTTGCTTTAAACCCATCGCAATGGTTTTATAGTTCTCCATCGCAATAACTTAATTAAAACCCATCGCAATGAAAAATGAGTCATCGCAATATTGCATCGCAATATTTCTATTAATTGACCATCAGAATGTTTCAAAAAAAAATTTGGCAGCATAACCTTATAAATGCCATTGCGATATGTCAAACCACCCATCGCAATGTGACTCATCAGAATGAGTCCCATCGCAATAGATAGGTAGAACCCATCGGAATGTGTAAAAACACAACCCACCGCAATCCATGCGATCTAAAGTGGCCATCGGAATGCATGCATCTGAAAACATGCGTCGGAATGTGCCATCTGAAAAGGTGCCATCTCAAAGGGTTTTTGACCAAACTTGACTTATCCGAAAAATACTGGATCTGATGATTTATGGGCATCTTATCTTCATCTTCATTGCTAAACAATACCAGAAAAACCCAAAAAAATCTAGAAAAAATGCTGTTAAAAATCAGAAAAGTATTCATTGACCATGATAGAACCATTTGACCAGGATATAATAACCCTGTAACTGTTTGGACAGATAAAAATATCATCACACAAAAAAATGAGACTGTGATATAGATACGAGACTAGATGTGAAACATTGAAACTGTTTGGACAAAAAAAATAAACAAGACGTGACAAAGAAAAAATTATGAATGTATGGAATCACCGTGACAATCGTTTAGACAAATGAGACCAAAAAGATTTTAGACCACCAAATCGAAACCAAAAACACGATCCAAGGATTGAACCGAGGCTCTGATGCCAATTGTGGATTTGCTTTTTAGTAATCCGGTGGTCTAGGTGGGCTGAGGAAGGTGGTGGTAGCCATTGTTGAGAGAGAAAGAGAGGGTTGTGTGTGAAAGTTAAGAAAAGTGTATTAAACAAGAATGAAACACAAATGAAACACAAGCAACACCCCTCCTTGGAAGCCTTAGATAGGTATATATAGTCACACACGACACTTAAACTATACAACGTTTCCTAGTCTAGTCTATGCGTGTGTGACTATGATAACTAATGGGAATTCTTAAATGTCGTCACATAAAGTGAATTTCCAACAATGTTGGAGATCGCGTTATGTTAAAATTATCACCTCGTCAATGAGTTATCCGATTCGGAAAGCAAAAGAAACTGAATACAAGGTATATTGGACCATTCAAAATAACCAAAAGAATTGGCCCTGTGGCATATAAACTAGTCCTAAAGAGCTTAGTAATGTTCACAACACCTTTCATGTTTCAAATCTGAAGAAATGCTTATTTAATGAATCTCTCATCATACCGATGAAAGAACTTCAACTCGATGATGAGTAAAATTTTGTATAAAAGCCAGTAGAAATCATTGATAAGGAGATTAAGCAATTGAAACAGAGCCATATCCCAATAGTTAAAGTACGATGTAACTCGAAAAGAGGACCTAAGTATACTAAGGAACGTGAAGATCAAATTCAAGCTAAATATCCGCATCTATTTTCTACTTGAAACCCTAGTTCTAGCTAAATCTCAGGACGAGATTTATTATAAGGGGAGGAGACTAAAACATCCAATAGATTTTTCTAATGTAATATTAATATATGTGTATTTCCCATTTGTTAAATAAATAAAGAGGTAAATTTACTAATAAATTTTTTCATTTTGATATGATATATGACTAAATTGTGGAATATATGGATTCTCACTATCTTAGTTGCCACTTCAGCATATGCCTATATGTTGTAAACAATATGTATATATCAATTCTGAGTTATAAAATTAATAATATGTATATATTATAAAGAAGAACATTTCAAATATAATAAAGATGCCCTAAATCATTAAAGAGCCATAGAAACCCTAGAAATCCTTTGAAATCAATAATTCAAGCAATGTAACTACACAATATCTATGTATCAATATCAGTACAATTTACAAGTTATAATCTATCATATAAGAAGAGATAATTGATCATAAAACACTAATTATAAGTAATCTAAAGCTAATTACAAGTGAAAGACCTGTAACTTAGATTAGCACCTAAAATCCATTTTACATTGAATTAGAGTCTAATATTTTGTAACTAATTATAAAACTAAAATAAGTATCATATTAAAATCATACATTTATCCCAAGATAAGTTATAAATTAATAAAGCACAATGTACAAGTTATTGAAGCATAGAACTATAAGCTAATCTAATTGCACCTAGGTTATGATTACCTTATTCAAACCCTTAAACTAAGTGTGTAGAATCATTAGAACTCATAAACATATTATATAAGACCTAGAATAATTTTACATGATGATATAAACACTAATTACCCGAAATAGAAAGTCATTAGGCTTAATTACCTAAAACCCTCATATTCAGGATTTTACTTAGAATCAATACCTAGTCTTTTAGGACAAGTCTATTAACAATCATATCGTTACATTAAGGTTATAAAATTATATTAGAACAATGTACAAGTACCATAAAGCACAAGGTACAAGATTGCATGACTTGTAAATTAGGTCAAAATAGGTATTTTCACTCTTTAGACATGTTTACTTAGATACTTAAAACATAATGTATAATACCTAAACTGAGTTTACATCAGTATCTAAGTGAAGGATAATGAATTTTACAAAGATTTAACACTAGATCATTAAAAAGCCTAACCTGCTTAGCTTCTCTTCCCAATTTCACTTCAAACCTTTATTAAACATCAAAACAAGGACCCAAACCTTATAAACACAATGTGTAAACCCTAATCCGTCGCTAATTACATTCATAAATCCTTTATTATCAAAGTTAAAAATTCATAAGTTACAAGCCCTAGATATTAAACCCGATTTAGTTTTTCCCTCCAAAACCTTGTTTAAACTTCTTCCCTCCCAAATTCAAACCTAAGATCAGATCATATAGATATGCAAGAACATAAGTCAGTCAGTTTTGTTTGATCGACTAAATCAATAAGTAGACATATAAAGTGTTTCACCATCTGACTAAACTATAACAAACTGTCAACACAATTCCAATTATGTATGGTAATTTCAATACACTCCTTTTACATATTCGGGAAGGTATAGCTCAAACAGGAATAAAGGTTAAATATCATAGAAGGAGTAGATGTAATTTCAAGACTAAGAAGGCCAATGAGGAAACTTATTTGGAAGGTTGTTTCATCTTAGACTAATCATATATGTGGGTGCTCAACGATGTACTCTACTTTTCATATCCACCTATAAGTCCAGCCATCTCAGCAGCAAAAAATGACATTGAACCCCTTGAAGCAAAAGAATTTGAACCCCTAACCTCTTAGGAGTCTGAGCAGCGAGCAGGAGTTTCTCTACTGCTAGAACCATAATATGGATTTGTCTGACTATCACTTGTTGTAGCGCCTGTGGTGCTATCCTTAGTAGTGTCTCCCAATTTAACACCTACAGCATTCGGCATGCGAACTGGAAGTGAATCATCCCTTAGCGCCTAAAAAACATGAATCATATGTCAGAACATAGATAAAATATGCTCTGGTCTTTTTGTATTCAAGGAATTCAGATGGTCATAAGGTAAAAGGAATAGCGGGTTGTAAGATACATGAAAACACTTAAATGAAATTTGTAATAAATCTCATTCAAATCGATAAACTGTTGTTAACAGCAATTGGTAACAATGCATACTTTACATGTAAAATGAAAAAATACCTTAATTTGATCAACTTAATACTTTGATTAACTTGCTACATACAATTCGTTGAATATGCAGAAAAATCAGCTTAATACTTTGATATTTAAATAAAACGAATTTATAATTGTTAGTGGAATGAACCTATATTTGAAAGCAGATATAATTTCTCTTTAATCTCGAACAATAAAAGCTCTCAAACTACAAAAAGTAGAAAATAGAGAACTAAAGGTTCTGCTTAAGGATAGATAGGCACATGCTTTTCACGCCAAGCCTGAAAAACCAGAAAAGACAGCATATATTTTTTTTAAAGTAGAACCACTTACCTGCTATTGTTTGTGTTGTTTAGCACATAACTGATGTGTGAACTATACCAAATGTCCTTTTCCTATTGGTTAAGGCAGTCAAGTCTAGTAGCAACAGAGTTCATTTGTGTAATAGGGCATGCAAACTTCTAATTCTGGTTTGAGTCTATAGGATCCATCTCAACTTGTTGTAACTATCAATCATCCATTCATCATAATCAATCAACTTCAATACAATGATACAACGTCCAATTAAATCCATTTCATATCCAATATTGTTATCAAAGTATGGTAAATGGTTTATGGTAAATTCTTTGACTATTTTGCTTATAGTATAAAGAGCTGTGTCAACCAAATATTTTCTTATTTGCTGTATAATTTTCCTTTTAAAATCTCTAAGTAGTGTAAAAGTTTACTTAAACTAAAGTCATGCTTTTAAGTTTTTAGTTGTAACATCCTTCTCGATAACTGGGTTCCCAGCTAGGTTTAGATTTTCAAGTTTCTAGAGGAATAAAGTATCTAAAAAATCCATAATCAATTCATAACTTCAGCTGTAAAACAGAAGCAATAGTAAGATACATATAAGAATCTTTCATGGATTGGCTAACCTTAATAAATGACCACCTAGCTTCCTGAATCCAAATTATGGATCGTTGTAATATCAAGTCAACTCACTTGGTTTAGTCTGAATAAATGATCAATTACAAATATGAGTATAACAATGTTGTAGAAAGGGCAATATACCATTATCTTAACTTCAAAGCTATTTGAATGTAGTTCTAAGATTGCAAGTCTTGTGGTTAACCAACACTCTACTATTATAAGTAGCTTGTGGCCATAAACAAAGTGAGTTGCTTATACATTCGATGTCCTTAATAATTAGAAAAAGTTGGATACATAAATAGATGCAAAAATATGAAATTAACAAACCTGTAAAGGCAACTAAATCCATTATCTTTACTTCGTTGATATGTAAAGATCTTGAAATTTTTTGCGCATAAACTATGATACAAATCAAATCACCAAACCAATGCAACCATTCATATCAGGCTGCTGAGATGTGTGGATTTACATAAGCTAACAACTCTTCGTGTATTCTACTACACATGCATTCTTCTTGAATCAGGTGTCCCTTAAACAACGCACCTTGTGTGTCTATTAATTTGGCTTTAGGATACTTTAGATAACGCTTAGTGTTTTAGCCAGTCCAACCCAGTCGAAATTCTATTACACCCTGATTTTCAAGCACGTCTTCATATTTAAGTAGATGTTGTTTCCATCATCAGAACTTGTTTCGAGAAGTTCTATGTTATTTTTCCTCATTCCTCTCCAACCAATTGACCTCTTCCTCGTCCTCTGTCTCCGCCTCTTGCTCTTCCTCAAAAAACTTGAACATGTTTTGGTCTTTTCCCTACGTCCCTCGTGAATTAAGAATTCTGAATCCCCATAAAATTTCTCTTTTTTTGCACCATCTTTACGCTTTTCGTGATGCGCTTTCTTTCTCTTCTTTGCATTAGCTGGATGTAGGTTGTCATGATCCATCAACTCAGAGCTTTCATTCCTTGTTATTCCTTTTACAACTTTTCTTATCCTTTTCCTACGGATATTTACAAATCTCTCATTAATTATGAAAAATGCTTCTAGTCGTAATTGGGTCTGAAAGTACGAAAATGTCAAAATTAGACAGCATGAGTGCAATTTGTGGTTAGTTTATCTTGACTCAACTTCTTTAATAAAAATAGGCTTAAAGAGGACCTCATGTTTCTTGTACTCCTTTAAAAAAGGTCGTAATAATTCATCATATTTCTAGGAACCCCATTCAAACTTTTTAAAGCACAATCAAATAGAAAGCATAGAAAATCAAATAACCCATACTATTTAGAAAATACTAAATGGTACTTACTTGCGAGACCAGGCTTTCCTCATGAAAAAGGCTCGATTGACTTTCTAATTATGGAGAAGCATACGGAGAAATTACCACCTCATCACATGGAAATGTAGCAGGAATATTCCAAAACTATGGAATGAGTAGAGGTCTGTTTTATCAAATGGGTCAAATAAAGATAATAGGTGAATGGCTTAAACATGTGAATGTCACCTTAAACCCATTTTTAAGCAAAGAACCTCCTTAAAAGTTATATTTAAGAATCCAGATTGCCTATGATTGTTAGTAATTTGGGGTTATCTTATATGATTATGCAGGTTTCGTACTTGCGTCACAGAAGTTGCATCTTCAACATTGTGAAGTGTCGCTCATCTTAGTCTTTCCCACACATGTACGATGTCTGCACATAATAAACCTGTTCCACATTTAACCTGTAATTATTCTTATAGAGCGATAACCTTATGACCAGGTTAATTTAATTCAATTTTGAGCTTCAATGCCAAAATTTTACCGAGTTTTGTTTTCACCATACATTTAAACACCTCAAGATAATTGGTTTTAAAAAACTTCTAAAAAAATGATAACATAGAACACTATTTTGCAATTATAATTTATATAGCCATACCCGGTGAGACGTATATATGATGTGTCCATTATACATGTTGGCCTAAGTGAAAATGTTGCCACTCTTTTTCTTGGGTGACTCGTTTTCCAATTTCTCAGAAAATGGTGAATTCAACTTCCCACAATAGTGTGTCAAGAGACCCCGTTCGCTCCACAAAATTACCATTAGTACTAGCTGAAAGTAATACATCAGCCACCTCGATTGCCTTCCTCCATTGATCTAACTAAACTCTAAGTCACTTCAACTCGACTTCGATTTCTGCATTAGCAGCTTGAGCTAAGCCAACCTACTTGGTCACACTCACCACATTCCTGATGCATGCTACATTATCAAGCATACAAAAGCATAAGTAGGTTCAGAGGTATACATTCAATCTCATATTAAGCTGAATTTGGTTCGTGCATGATTAGTCTAGAAAACATAGTGAATAAAAAAGAATTATAAGAAGCGAGAAAGAACATACCTTTATTAACCCAACATGCTGATTTCAGGATGGGTAAAACATGTAGCTAAAACCCAGATTATAGGTATACATAGACAGAGATATAACAAAAATCTATTCATATAAAATAACGAAAGATTACTGAGCCTTCAATGTTGTTCATTGGAGCACAAAATTAAGGAATAACTTCATGAAGATCATTCAAGATATAGCACATCGTGACTTTTATGCTCTCTTCGTCTACCGTTTAGTAGTATCGACACCAGTGTTAAGACGACCAACCTCACCACCACATGCAGTAACACGTTCCCTCTTGTCAGACAAGAGGAAACCTATCGAAGGTAAATCATGGCATACTATAAATTACTCCGTATATTGAATAAGTTCACAAAGCAGATGCATCTAGTGAGCTCTATTGACTAACTCTTCTTCATTGGTGTCAAGTCTGTGATCTACTGATAGATGATATATTGACCCATCAACAGATTCTAGTATGCAGCGGGAATCCCCAATTGATGCTACTGTCACAATTAATCCATCGACAATTACAAAGGTGACAGTCGTCCCTGATATTTGAGCTGTAAACAACTAAATATTTGGGTCAGATGAACATAAATTTAAGTCGTAATCATACCAGGTCTTCTTGTTGAATGAAAATATAGATGGTACTAAAATCCATCTGCATCAAAACACATCAAAATGTTCAAAGTCATATAATAATTAAGTCTAACCTGATTTGTCAACATGTAAAATCGTACCTTCTAGTCACTATTAACTTTGGCTAAGTTAACAATACGTTAGCTACTGGATCCCAATACGAATCATTAATATCAAAATTAATTATTAATATCAAAATTAATAAAAAAAATCGATTGAACAGGGTGTGTGTTTGTATATGTTTTTTTTAATTTAGGGTTCGATTGACCATACCTTCTTTTCTTTAGGGTGTGCGATTGTAGGTGTTTTTTTTAATTTAGGGTCCGATTGAAAATTAATTGGGAATTATATTACATAATTTTATTTTAAGCAATAATTATTCACAATAATTATAGGGGAGAGTTAAAATAAAAAGACTTTTTTTTTATGAGAAGGATAAGAAGGAT